>JAKJXP020000100.1:0-173740 GCA_022225965.2 Diatrype stigma | reverse complement strand
GAGAATTATGTAGAAAACACTACGTTTTGCTTTTGCAATACGTTTAGCTTGTCCCTGACCCCAATGGCGAAGCCATAAAATTGTGGGTCAAAAGGCGATTAGAGCCCTGACGAGTAGTGAAGGTGCCGATGCAATTGCGTCCAACAGACAGTTTGGGCCAGTCGGGTACGTGTGCCGTCGCTCTGAGCACATTCCATTGAGTCATCGCTCCGCACTCATGCTCGTCCAATAGAACTGTTCGGCTAGGACTTTGGGAACCACTCCTTGCTCTCGCTGTCTGGGTAGTTGCATGTCGGTCGGACTCGTATGTGGGGAGCACCTCCTCAAAGGGACGGACGGGCATATGTTTCATTCTTATTCGCTGGGTCAATACGGGGCAATGGTGATAGCCGCGATTGTGGGGGTTCGAGATAACTTTACACAATTACTACAGCTTCATTGAAACTGTCAGACTGTTTAGGAATGGCTGAGCAAGTTGGATCAGTGGCAAAAGCAGCATGGCTACCCACATACGTAGTTCACTGCAGATTGCTAGGTAGTTATCCTAGACTAGAGGTCAGCCGTGTAATCCGGAGGAAACAAGGACAATCCAGTGCCAGTCGATGTTCAATTCATATACTCTACTGGTTGACAGGCGGTCTCAGGTCTGAAATTGCGTCCCGGTCACTACATTCCTTGATCGAATCCCTCGATGCACGATCCTTGCTAACATGGCTCATGGCACGAAATGGCTTTATAAGATGCGGTAGGTATCTATGAATGGTGTTTCTGAAAAGGGTGCCCTACATATCATGCCCCCCTTGTTGGCGCATATCGGACATGATGAGCCACACCTTCGAATCAAGAGCTGATGATTCCACTGGACCACAACAACTGCCCCCCATGCAACGCAGATGCAGCCCTGTGGATGCGCTTCTGTAGGTATGCGGTCGTAGGACATGGTAGGCGCGGTCGAGTGTTGTCCTGCCATCTTCTTGAGCATATAGAAATGTGTAGACCTAGAAGCGGTGTCTGCCGGCTACAACACCCACTAGTATACACCCAGCGCAGGAGTCAACTTACGACCCTCGTAAGTACATGACCTACAGGACAGATAGTTAGACTAACTACATAGTCTAATATGCCGTATGAGAGCTTGATGCCATTGTTGAGATTAAACCATAACAGGATACAGTTACCGATAGTAATTACTATGTACCTATCTAGGTATGTAGTACCTACTAGGTAGACTGGCAACTGGTAGCTTCTACGAAGTATCCGGGAACTGCATTATTAATCAGAATGGAACCATTTCCAGGTCCTTGCTAAATTCGGAACTGAGGCGTATTAGCGGCAACGGCGTAAATCAGAAGGCCGATCTTAAGTACCTAAGCATCTTGAAAGAACTTATAATGCATAGGCAAGTCTTAGGTTTGACTGTTGACTATCTTTTTTACTCACAAGTTGTTGAGATGGATCAAAGCATGCGGCAAGATAGCCCGTTTTCTATCCTTCTTGCCGTTGTCTGCATTGTTATGATCCAATGGATGACAACCATTCAGAGACTTAGTGGAATCTGAACGGTAGAATGCTACAGGTTGTATCAGGGCTGTCAGGTAGGTATGTAGTCAGTCAATCGTACTATGTATGCAGCTTTTGCCAACAGCTGAACGATAGGCGAGTCTAGCTGATGGGTCCGGACAATGGTCCTCTCCACCTGTCACGAATTTATCTAGTTATGAGTGGAACTAATGTCCCGAACCAGGTTAGATCAAGGCATTTCTTTGGACATGTTGGGGGGCGCAGTCATGGTGGGCAGCTCTGCTCTGTAGGACTTTGGGGGGGTTGCAAAGAGGATGCAATTTCGACGTACACTGTAAAATGGTCTTGTGGCATAGGAATATTAGCTGTCCCAAAGTCGGAAAATGGATGGTTATCAGTAGGTAGGTAGCCAGTCGGTATTTGAAATGAGGACATCGACGCAGTTGAGTTGGTTTCACCATGAAATGCTCCTTGATCAAACACTTCAAGGTCTGATGTTGATGTTGATGTTGATATTGGTTAGGCAAGCTGGGCAAGCTGACAATGAGCGACAAGCTGCACCAACGTGTGCAGGTGCTTGGTGTGCATTCGGGGCAACATTAGGTCGGCCATCGGCAACATTACGCTTAAGTCCAGTGCCCACATTTTGACCATCTTGGCATGGCTGGTAGGGAGATCAATGGACAGGGAAGCAGGGGGTAGGGAAGCCAGAGAACAGGGGTCTCAAGGCTGCTGCCTAAACCCACATCCTTCTTGACTGGAACAACTTCCACCATCGACGTCCCAAGAGTCACTCTGTCCTTGGTCCTCGACTGTCGTCCATTTCATCCCGTCCCATCTCACTCACCCATTCTGTCCAAGGGCTCGTTATTCCGTGTATCTGTTGCATATTGTGTCTTCAGGCCACACCACCTCAATCTTCAAGTGACTTATCTCCAATTTATTAACTTTCTTTGGCACCTCAGCTCTGCCCTTTATTATCATCGTGGCCATATAGTACTGTACACCGGTGATCCATATACTGCCTGACTGCCTAGGGCCAATGCTTAGTTCCTGAGGATAACCCCTCTGGATTGATCTTTACGGTTTGTACAGGCCAGCTTGTGCTTGTATACTCGCCTCTCGTCTCGAGGTCGAGGCATCGCCTCCATCCACCTAACCCGATTCGTTCGCCGGCCACCCCATACGCAATCGACCGGCCGAACTGCCCACAAATACGGCACCGCTAGGCTTGCCTCAAATGTAAGGGGATTTCTTCATATCGCTACTCTATCGTTACCTCCTTCTCTTTCCTGTTCCTCCATGACTCTGTTTTTAACTATACACTCCATCGATTGGCCAATTTCTGATCGATCGTTGTGATATCACTTGTACCTCAGGCCACTTGGTTCGGTGTGGACGTGGTTTGCGTGACTCACATACAAGAGAGGCCCAGCCTTTACTGTATAACTGTGCTGACAGTGTTTTACTTGGACACAGTTCAACCTGTTCAATATATCAAGCTATATGCCCACGGGAGGGCCCCTTAGACCATCAACATGTCTTTCTCCAACCCTAGAAGGACTCCGGCGGCTCGCCAGGACTCGGATGCTACCAATGGATTGAGACTTAAGACGAACCTAGCCCTCCGGAAAGGTGCTACCTTTCACTCTCCTACTACACCACCAGCTAGCCCGCCTACTTCCACCTTCAAGGTTCCATCGCTGCCCCGACGTTCGCAGACAAATCTAGACGATGTCGTCGATGCTCATCGTCGTCGGGCTGCCATGACTATTGGCCACATCGAGGACACTCTTGCCACCACTAATACAGACAGTGCATCCCGTCGCTCATTCCGCGACAACAGTTTGCCTGTCCCCCGAGGAGTTTTGGGTCATACTATTCTAGACGACACCATGGCTCCGAAGGCTTCGCCCGCTGAGGCGGAGACGGGCCACCGGGTGCTGCGTTCTCGTGGGCGCTCATCCAGGCATCATGAGTCTGACAGTGGGCTTGGGTCCTCGATAGCTTCGCTCACCCAAAAGAAGGAGGCCACACCTTCCGCTGCAACGGCTATTACTCGCTCTGCTCAGGCGTCGAAGACCGAGGACATCCCAAGACTTAGCGCCCGCGCTATCAACCGCATCCATGAACATACCCTAGGACCGTTGCTGGAAAAGCGGTCGTTGAAGGAATTCCGACCCATTGTCCTTGATTGTCCCAGAAGGATCCAGGAGAACCAGATCGTTTGTCTCAGGGACCTCGAGAAGACCCTGATCTTTATGGCACCGGTGAGTCAAATGGTCAAAGATCCTGGAGTGTGGGGAGTTACTTATCAGGCGTTATGTTTGAAGGAGAAGGCCAAAACTGCCGAATTGTACCTGGATTTTTGCCTCACTTCCATTCGATGCATTCAGGCGACTGTTGAATACCTGACCGACCGCGAGCAAACTCGACCTCACGACCGGCCCTACAACCACGGCTACTTCATTGATCTCGTCGAGCAGATTCGCCAGCACGCACAGCAGATGAAGGAAGCCCGTGATAAGCAAGAATCAGGTGAAGCTCTCGATGAGATGGATTATGACCCGTATGACGCCCAATCTTGTCCCTCAGGCTTCACATCTGCTAACAAGGAACACAGAACTGAGGAAGTGAAACTAATGGGCGGCCTTACTAAGAACGGACGTCCCGCGGAGCTGGTCAGAGTGAAGAAGAACGGCAAGGCAATCTCAATACGCACTGGCGAGCCGATTGAAGATTACGAAGACGAGACTAAAGGCCCGATTCGATTCAAGCGATCGAAGAGTGAAGAGGCTGAGGACGAGGACGAGATCATGCGATCCATGGCTCGACGAAAGAAGAACGCGACCCCTGAGGAGCTCGCCCCCAAGAAGTGCAAGGAGCCCGGTTGCAACAAAGAGTTCAAGCGACCTTGTGACCTAACCAAACACGAGAAGACCCACTCACGGCCTTGGAAATGCCCTATTCCTACCTGCAAGTACCATGAATATGGTTGGCCTACTGAGAAGGAAATGGATCGTCATGTCAACGACAAGCATTCGGCTGCCCCGCCCATGTATGAATGCCACTACAAGCCTTGCCCCTACAAATCGAAGCGAGAATCGAATTGCAAGCAACACATGGAAAAGGCACACGGGTGGGAATATAAGCGAACTAAGTCTAATGGTAGTTCTAAGAAGGGTGAATCCAAGCCTGGCGACTCGGCCAAGGCTACCCCTCTCATCAACAACCTGCCGACTCCAAGCAGCGATCATACACACCCGGCCATGACTCCTCCGGAAGATAACACTTTCCTGTACAACCCTCATGACTTCCCTGCCTACCCTTCGTCGGAGGAGTTCAATGCCAATATTCCCCTGTTCGAGCCCCAAATGTACGATTCGGAGCTCCAGCTAGACTTCACGCCAGACTTGTCTGGGGATGATCTCTCTCCTATCGACAACCCGACCCCATCGACAGATGCAGGTCAGTTCAACAACGCTTATCATGAACTAAGCCCCGAGTTCACTGGTCAGTTTGAAGACATCTACGGCGCTCATGTGCAGATGCCAACGCCACCAAACCAAATATACAACAAAGCCGGTTTGGACGCGTTCCCCAACTTTGTGTCCGAGGCGGGTCAACAGCCTACCGCGGCTCACATCTCGCCAGTAGGGCAAGGGAATGCGATGCTGTTCACGCCCAATTCCATGGCCGATTCCTTGGGCGATGAAGGCTTCGTCGACGATTTTCCAAGCAACTGTCCATTTAGTGGCGGCGACGACTTCCTCCTCTTCCCCCCGAACGGCATGAATAGCAAACAGGAAGATTTCGATAATCTATTCGGGTCTGGGTCTGTACCTAGCCTTGCTGGTAATTATACCCAGCCTTCATCCCAAGATTTCAACCTCGACTATAGCGAGTCTATGGATTGGACGTCCTCTGAATTTCAAGGCTTCCCTCAGCAGCCGTAGTCCGACTCGCCTTTCCTGCCGACCTGCCTACATCAAAGAACATGCAGCATGAGCAGCCCTCAGCGAAACCCGAGTCAATGACGGCTGAACCCCTTCCTCAATACGTAGCTGTTGTGGATCTTACGATATAACGATGATGAGCTTTTAAGAAGAGTGCCATTTGTTCGCTGCAGATTGCCATCCGATTAGAGATGCGATTTAGGAGATGATGGCGCTGGTAGCAAGCCATGCATTGCACCAGCGCCTCTGTACAGATTTACGTTACGGTTTACTCGTGCTTGCTTTCCTTGGCTTTCCCAACGCACTTTCACCTAGGAGTAATAGCAACTGTTGCAGGCGTGATGGCCAGAATAAGGGGGCCAGGAAGAACCAGGTGTACGGAATTGGGTTAAGCAGTGAATAGGATTGGCGGTGTAAAACTTATCTCAATACAATCTATCAGAACAAATCATGAAGACTAAATTCGTGACAACTCTTGATCCCATAACACCGATTCATTGCTTGGTACATTGTAGAAACCTCCATTTTTTCTTATTTTTTCCCCAAAAGGCTTGAATCTTCTAAGTTTATACCTATGGACTCGCAGTGTATCTGTGTTGTGGCACCTTGAAGCTATCGTAGGCCGGTGCATCCTGGAGCACTGTGTACTATTAGTAGATAGCCTACCTAGCTACCTAGGTACAGTAACTATGTACGTAGGTAGACTACATAGTACATACATACCACCTGGGCAGTGGATGGGACCTCGATTGTTATCCGCGCCGACCGGGACATCGGGACCTCGGGACCTCGGGGGGACTGGCAAACTAGGTATTGTTTGTGCAGCTGGCTTTCAGTTGCCAGCAGCCGGCGTTGTTCCACTTCGAGAGCCCCCACTTCGAGAGCTACAACTTTTTTACCTTGCTCCAACTTTTCTTTTTCGTTTCCTTCACGTCCTCCCACCCAGCCCCAACTTCCATCCATCCTTTCACAGGACATCCAACGTAGGACCTTCTCTCTCCACCCTCCTAATGGCATAGGTGCGGTGGCATAGGTGCGGTTTCTCTCGTTATTTACATGTAAGTCTATGTTTCCTTTCGGTCCTGCTTTTGCATTCCTTTCCCAAAGAAGAAGAAGAAAGAAAAAAAGAAAAAGAAAGGGAAAGAAAGAAAAAACTACTATGATGATTCCGACACGCGAGTGTCCAACCTACCATACAATATAATAGGAAGAGCCGTATTAGACCTTCTCCGGGAGGCGGGCCCGTGGTGGCTGCGGGAGATTTTATCTTTCGTAGCCATCATGTCGTCCGCTTCCCTTCGGCCGACCACGTCGACCCCCGCCCTCCTCTCGTCCCGGCCGTATGGGCTCCGCGTGTGCATCGTCATGTGCCTGCCGCGGAGCCTGGTTTGTCGGGGCGAGGGAGGTGTTGTCTTTATGGGGTCCGGCGGGATGGTGGGGATGCGTTATGCTTAGATTTATCTGGTTTCTGATGTTTGTTTTTCTTCCCTCTTTTCTTCTGGGCCTCTTCAAAGTCGCCAAGAGGAAGAGGCTCATGCAAAGGCAAAACTGGGTTCGAGAACGATGTTTGTGCTAACCGCGCTTCTTACAACTAGGGTATCGATCGTGTTGTCCTGTGTCCGAATCGGCCGGTTGTCGTCTGCCGAGGTGGTCTACCATATTGCAGCTGAAGAAGGGCGGCAGGTAAGTGCGTGACGGGACTGGATTCGTAATATATCGCACGGGATTACATGCGCTCGACGATTCGTGCGTGGGAGAATCAAGGGTGGCAGAAAACAAAACCAATGGGCATGGAATCTTAGATATATATTGAATCATGCTACGCAGAACCTATAATATACAGTCCGATTCATAGTAGCATTATGTTTAGGCTCAAAACACTGACCTTATCCTCGTCATGTCGTGTTTAAGGTCAAAGTCGATTCTTCATCATTAAGTAGTTACTCTTGATCCCAAAAACTCCGGTTGGCGGATATCCATTAAGCCTCTCCCCCTAATGCCGTTTCTATTGACGCCATTTTATCATAGAGGGGAAATGATACCCGCCCCAATGGTCAAAGCCGACCCCAATCAAGCCTTTAACACTTTGTCCCTCGACTTCGCTATCTCGTCCTCGGAGTCCTTGACCATGAAGCTATGCGTATTTGTTAGCACACCAATCTGACACATAACAACAAATGGGCGGGATATGCTAGTAAAATTGCTTGGTTGAAGAGTAGATAGGCCAGCTTACTTATACCATAAAACGATTGGGACAATGGTGCCCAGATGCCAGAGGCTGTGCGCGTCGATGGCGCCCCACAGGGGCGGGAAGTCGAGCAGCTCGAAGCCCATGGCCATCATGATCCAGGTGACGGCGACGCCGGGCAGGAAGGCCCAGGTGCGGCGGCTCTCCTTCCAGCGGACGTAGCTGAACCAGGTCCAGAGCGAGTTCTGCAGCACGCCGACCACCACGTTGGCCGCCATGTTGTAGGTGTAGCTCCAGCGCCAGAGCTTGAGATACGCGACGTGGCCGGCGTACAGGGCGCAGCAGGTCGCGGTCCAGGCGCGCAGGGCGGAGACGCCGGCGACGCGGCCGCCGCCGATGCCGCGGCCGCGGCTCCGGGCCAGGGGCGCCGGCACGGGCACGGGCACCGGGACGGTGATGCGGTCCTCGTCGTCGAGGCGGAAGATGCGCACGACGGCGTAGTAGAGGCCGTAGAGGACGCTGGCGCCGGCGGCGAAGTAGTCGAGCTGCTCGGTGAGGCGGAAGTCGCGGGTGTGGAAGATGGTGCTGAAGACCCAGGAGACGATGCCGAAGATGGCGAAGGACTCGTAGTAGCGGCGCAGCGGGTAGGAGGGCGGGATGTGGCGCCGCAGCTTGACGAGCCCCTGGTGGTGCGCCGCCATGTTGCCCAGGCTGAACAGCACCGAGAAGGGCTCCTGCACGCCCAAGACCCGCACGAACGGCCATTTTCCGTGGAACTGCGTCACCGGCTGCCCCGCCGCCCGCCGCCGCGACGTCACGATCTGCTGGCACGTGTAGTCGCACTCTTTCGGGCACGTCCAGAGGAGGAGCCGGCGGTGGAAGGCTATATATAGTGAGCGCCGGGAAGGAAACGGTCAGCGGTTGGGTTCCGTTGTTTCACACGCTCGGGGAGAAGTATCGGGTGGCTCTCTCTAGCTATATGTGAGAGGCAGGCAGAAAGGTGGTGGGTGCTTACGGATGGGCGTTGGGTCTTCGGTATCGCAGTTCTCACGCTTGCATATCTGCCCAGTTTCCATGCACAGTCAGTTTTAGTTATATTGGTTTCTAGCGATAGTCATGTGGAGAACAGTTGGCATTGAGATCATAGAACAAGCACACAAAAACAAGCAATGGGGAAAATAAAGATAGCTGGATGCTAGTCATGTCGCGCAGACGGGTTGACACCATAAAGGCTTGAGCATTCTCGCGGTGCCTACCTTGACGCATTCTCGGAACTCGGGCAGATGGTCGCCGGTCGAAGCCTCGGTCATCTGGAGGAAGAGGCATGCGACGAGAAGGAGGGCCAGGAGCGGCCGTAATCGCGGTTGTAATCGCACCATTTTTGCGTGGTCATCGGGAGGGAATGGGGAAGAGAGGTGAAGGAGAAAGGCTCGGGAGGAAATAAAAAAGATGTCAACTCATGATGATCGCGTGTGCTCGGTAAGAGGCAGCGCAGGGAAGAGGCATGCCTAAGTTCAGTTATAACTTGAAATTAGCAGGCCCAGCTGCACCATGTAAGCAGCATTGAATGCGCTTCCAACCTTGGAACTTTCTCCATGCGGATTAGAGAGAGGAGCTGCTAGCCCTACTTTTAGCGCATCCGGTGCTTCCTCACCAGCAGTTAAGCATTTACTTACAGGCACTACAGGCCCCTACAGGCACTGGCAGGCCCCTACACGGCGGCCTAGCGCTCCTCATAACGTGCTTGCCCCAGATTAAACTTTAAAGCATTTCTTGGCGCTTGGCTCACTTGGCTTTCAGTGTTCCTGGGGGTGGCGCGGCGCGGATGGTCAGACCTCCAGGAGGTATGTAGGCAGGTTAGGTAGGGTGGCACAGGCATTGTTATGGAAGTGCCTAGGTATGAGGTCATGAGGTCATGAGGAAATCTATGGTTTGGGTTGGACACTGAACTGGCTCCATCATTACCTGTATGTAAGGGGCTATAAGTCTGTAGTACATAGTAGTAGTGAACGGATGTTGAAAACTCCCGTCTCAAGCTGATCCACACAGGCTCAGCAATAGTTAATGGTTATGTATGTAACTAATGTACGTACGTACGTAGCAGGCACCTACTTTAGCTGGTCACTTCGAGGCGTTTCTGCCCCTACATATGTACATACATACACACATACACATACATACATACATACATACAATTGGTACATTAGCTTTGCTCGTTTGTTGCCTAGTATAAACTACGCAAAGCTGATTCGACGTCACCTAAGATGACAGATTGCATATCTCTCCACCCTTTATCTCAGATGCCCCCTTTTCTGATCCAACGGCTGTAGCGGACGATTCGGCCCGGTTCCTTTCGGAGTTGGGTTGTTATTTAGGTAGGTACCTAGGTAGGTAGTCCAGTGCGACGGTTCGTAGGTAAGCCCCGAAGTCTCCGAGCGGTATTCTGTAATATAATTCAACTTTGTTTCCAAGAACACCAAGAACCATGACTTATTTACCTATCAGACCATTGTGCTGTCGCGTACTAATTAGTTGTAGATAAAGGCCACAGCATAATGCTTTGCCGTTCTCTGTTTATCAATGTTGATTATATGAAAATACATACATTAACTTCATACCGTACTTCTCCTATACGGACAAATATACCAAAACATCAAGAGTTGCAGGCTCGGAGGATGCATCAGGGGCTAGGTACTAACCCCTAAAGACAAGTTTCAATTGCGGCACCTACCACCATCCAGAGACGTAGGTATACTCGATTCCGAGGTTTACCTTGTCATAATCACCCCTAGCTGGACAGCAGCCCGCTCTCGCAGATCCGAACACTCGGTTTCGTTTCCCCAAGGAGTTGCTTTTCAGGAGAGACCCGAGGGTTCAGTGGACATCTGGCGTCAATCCAAATTTCACATCGGGTAAAACTACGCACCCACGGGGTTGGGATATATAGAATCTCTGGACGGTCGGCATATAAATATCTCCCGTTTGTGTCCTTCATTGCCTTGCTCTATCCCTAGTTCATTAACGGCTATGCGTCAACCTGTATAGAGATTTAGCATTCTATCTATAACACCAGCTTATGGCAGCATTTCGATAGGTCTCTACAGCGCCACATTAGTTGTTGTCAAGTCCTAGTCCTGTCGTTGCAACAATGAACGTGCAGGTGGGTGGTCAGTTTGAGGCTTCCTCGGAACTCGTGCCCCCGTGGTCCTGCATAGAGATATGCGGCATCAACCAAATCATGTCAATAGACAATTGAGCCTCAATTTGACGTCTTCTTATATGTCAGGAGATCTAGCATGCCGTACTACCCGTTGACTTTCCTACAATGCTACTTGCACTCACAATGTGCTCTCGGTTCAGCCTGCTTTGTTTGTCTGCCTATAAGTAATCTTCGGTCCCACCATCTGAGCACACCCTCTCATGACCTTAAGACCCGCCTTGTTGTCCCGGGATCATAGGCTTTGCATGCTGTGTGTCTTGTGAGACTCAGCCAACCAGCCATGAAGCCATATCTTCTCCGTCAGGCAGCGAGCGCCCTCACGCTCACGCTCGCCCTCGCCGCCGCCGCACCCCGCAACGCTGAGATGCTATCACTATCCCCGGTGACGCGCGACGGCTCGCGGCTCCTCCTGGACGGCAAGGAGTGGAAGGCGGTGGGGCCCAACATCTACTGGCTCGGACTAGACGAGAACGTGGTGCCGGCGGCGGGCGCGCCCTTCGACCCGGCCACCAAGGCCAGCTACCCGACGCCGGGGCGGATCACGGACGCGATGGCGACGGTGCGGGCGCTCGGCGGGACGGCGGTCCGCGCGCACACGCTCGGCGTCAGCGTCGGCAACCCGCTCAGCGTCGTGCCGGCGCCGGGCGTCGTCAACGAGGCCGCCTTCGAGGCCATCGACTGGGCCGTCTACCAGGCGGGGAGGTACGGCGTTAGGTTGCTGGTGCCGCTGACGGATAACTGGGTGCGCGCTCTCTCTCTCTTTCTCTTCCTCCCTCGCTCGCTCTCCCATGCACTCCCTACCATTTCTACTAGGTACTACTGCTGTTGCTCGTCCTCGCCAGGACAATCTGCTTACACGATATAATTCCCTTCTCACCATCCGCAGGACTATTACCACGGCGGGAAGTACACGTTCCTCCGCTGGGCAGGGTTCGACCTCACGCAGGGCCGTGACAGCAACAACCCGCTGATCCAGCAGTTCTACACGAACGCGACTATCGTGGCTGCCTTCCACGGCTACGTCCGAACGCTGCTCACGCACCGCAACAAGTACAACAACCTGACGTACGCTGAGGACCCGGCTAGTAAGCAGCAGTCCATCCCGTCATGATCATATTCTACCCCCGTTGGCAAGCTATTTCCGCCGGTTGGAGTTGCCTTGCCCATATACTTAGAGAGTGACATGGTAGGGGGGGCTGCTTTCAAGAAAAAGAGGGGGCTATAATAAACAAAGATCAAATCTACCCATCCACCCACACCTGCCTACCTACCTTCGCAACAACGCCCACGAGTCAGAATTCTCACTTACTCCAGAATACCTTACTTACTGATTTTCCACCCATGACACAGTCTTCGCCTACGAGACCGGCAACGAGCTGGAGGGCCCCGTCTCGCGCGACAAAGACGTGCCGGCAGCGTGGGTGCAGGACCTCGCGCGGCTGCTCAAGGATCTCGCGCCGCGGAAGCTGGTAGTCGACGGGACCTACGGCGTCAGCGAGGCGCACCTCGCCATCGACGAGGTGGACATCTACTCGGACCACGGGTACCCGGCCGACGCGGCCAAGCTGCGGGCGGACATCGACCTCGCGGCGGGCGCGGGCAAGGCCTTCTTCGCCGGCGAGTACGACTGGACGAACCTCGGCTCGCTCGAGGCGTACTACGCGGTCCTCGAGGGGAGCGGGGGCGAGGAGAGCGGTAAGCCGGCCGCGTGCGGCGATGCCTTCTGGAGCCTGTTCGGACGTAACGTCCCGGATTGCGATGTGGGTGTTTTTGTTTTGCCTGGTGGCTTTAGGCAGAAGAACTGTGCTGATCGTGTTTCTCTACCAGACTTTCGTCGACCATGCAGACGGGCTCACGCTGCATTATGGGGATCCAGCTAACACACCGGCTACCAACAGCCGCATACAACTTATCCGGAAACACTTCATCGCCATGAGTCAAGGTGTGGTGATCAGTCCGAATGAGACGTTTCCGGTTGTTCCGTGCCCGGCTCCTGGTCCGTGACGCAATGCTGTAAGATCTCCCTGGTTGATCGAAGCGTTGCGTTTTCTGTTAAGGCAACCAAGTTTGTCAGACTCTAGGTATGAGCCAGAGTCCGATGGTGTTTTAGTCGTCTCGGCCATTGAGACATTGAGCCACGCCATTCTATATTCGCCTCGTTTTTCGCCAAACCTCAGAAAGCGGGTGAAGGCACTGTAAATATCGTAAGATGATATGTCAGTCTATAAAACGGTGTCTCATAAAAGTTTCATTCATGGAGTCTTTGAGTAACAGCTGTATATGGGGCCTGCGTAAGTAGGTATGTACGTAGTATACTAGAGTGTATGTATATACGGCCAAGTATAGGGTTCCGGTCCCACGGCGCGGGGCATTTTTACTAATCTCACAAGCTAAGGTGATTAGCGGGGCACAAGCCGTAACGTCATAGGCAATCCCCAAGCATGAAGGTTCTTTGCATTTTGGTCCGACGTCTATCCCGTCGACCTCCTTACTTAAGTCTATTAGCTCAAGCAAGAATATACATACAGAGCGTCTAGCTACTTATATTACCTAGCCTACCTCCCTATATCTATACCTATACCTATACCTATACTAGACAGAGCGAGGCCTCCTATCGCCTGTGCCGGAAATGTTCACAGGACTCGTCGAGGAGATCGGGGGTATGTTATGTATCCATACATGAATCACGCACATACACGGATCTAGCGAACCCACAACCCCCTTCCCCCTCTCCCCTCAAACTTCCCCTTTGGCCGCGCGAGCTATACATATAAAGAAAGGAGACCCAGGAAAGCTAACAACATGCCCTTTGCGGCCCGCCACCCCCTCCCCAGTGGTAGAAGAGCTGGTGCGGAACGAAGAGACGGGCACGACGCTGACGATCGCCCTGCCCGCGGGCTCGGACAAGCTCGCGGACGCGCAGCTGGGCGACAGCATCGCCATCAACGGGGTGTGTCTGACGGCGACGGACATCGTACAGGCGGGGAGCTCCTCCTCCTCCTCCTCCTCGCCGCGGTTCACGGTGGGCGTGGCGCCCGAGACGCTGCGGCTGACGGACCTGGGAGCGCTGGCGCCGGGGTCGCGGGTGAACCTGGAGCGGGCGGTGCGGGCCGACACGCGGATGGGGGGCCACTTCGTGCAGGGCCACGTGGACACGACGGCGGAGATCGTGGGGGTCGCCCGGGACGGCGAGGCCGTCACGCTGCGGTTCCGCCCGCGCTCGCCCGACGTCCTGCGCTACGTCGTCTACAAGGGCTTCGTGGCCCTCGACGGCACCAGCCTGACCGTCACCCGCGTCGACGACGCCGAGGGCTGGTGGGAGGTCATGCTCATCGCCTACACGCAGGAGAAGGTCGTGCTGGCCCAGAAGCAGGTCGGCGACAGCGTCAACGTCGAGGTCGACGTCCTCGCCAAGTACGCCGAGAAGTCCATGGCCGGCTTCCTCGGCTCCCAGGGCGAGGCCCAGGTCAAGTCGGTCATCGAGAAGATGGTGCAGAACCTCGTGGCCCAGGCTATGGGGGCGCATTCTTGAAGAATCTTGACGACACGACGCACCTGGATTCCTACTCAGCCAACCGGTCGGCGTGCCGCTCGACCATTTGTCGGGGGGTTTCTTCATCTTCATTTTTTTTTTTGTATCTAGCATCTAGAAGTGCCATCTAGTTTTGCTTGGTGTCTGGTGATATATTTATAGACAGGTAAAATAACGCTATCAACAAAAAACCAGACGTTTGGGTCATCAGACATCTCCCCACACTTCGGCAATCTTGTGACTAAGCGTCTTCGCGATCTTTTTTCTCCCGAACAGGTTGCCCATCTGACTGAAAACAAGCTCGCGCTGCTTCTTCTTGCCCTCCTCCCCGCTCCCGCATTCCTCGAATGCCTTGACAAACTCGTGCGGGGTCTTCCACCTCTTCTGGATCTCCAGCGCCTTCTCTCCCGTCACCTGCTTCGTGCACATGAGCATCTTGAGAAACACGTCTCGGAGCGTCATCGCGTCCGACTTGGAAGCCATCGATGCGAATGCCGGATAAGTAACGTAGTGGCCCGTCATGGGCTCTTTCTCGCGAAGGTGCTCGAGCAGCGGGAGATAATTCTGCGCCGTAAGGATCTCGGTGGGGATCACGAATAGGGAGCGGCCTTCGTATTGCTTTTTCAGGAGCATCGTCATCCGAGCGAGATAGCGGATCGAATCGTCGACCTTTTGCGTCTTCTTCATGAAGTAGCCGTTCACCACTTGGGTTGAGGCTATGGCTGTTTGCACAGCCTCCTCGTATCTGTCAAAGCTATTCGGGTCCATTGCCATTTCCTCGACAACATAGATGACCTTGTTGATCCCTGATCGTTTTTGGCGAAACTTTTGTTCGTGATAGCGACCATCTTTGAAGCTACTAATCAGATCGTCGAGTCTTTTCCTCTCGACAAGATAATCGAGCACCACTTCGTCACCCTCGGCGCCCAGCCGCGATAAGAAGTTAGCATCGTGACACTTGGCGATCCAGAGCGCGTCACCGACTTCGAGGGACCGTATTATAGGCTTAACTCCTCTCTTTACCAGCTCCTCCTGAATGTAATCCCTGTCAGTCCTGGCACGAATTTCTCGAGTGTCGAGCACGAGATGAACTGTGAAAGTACCAGGCGCGAGTCGAATAGGCCTGAAGTTAGGCAGTGCTGAAGCACTTGGCGTAGAGTCTCCGTTAGCGACAACATTCGCATAGCTCGAACCTTGCGGTGGTTGTTCTTCGATTTCTACAGAAGGTGACCTTGCGGCCAATCGAGAACTTGTGCTCTCGGTAATCCGTTGCGGCACTTCGAGCCGTTGGGGCGGGTCGGCCCTCGCAGGGGGATCAGCCCTTGCAGGCGAATCAGTTCCTAGGGGCGGATCGGCTCTTGTGGGCGGATTAGGCCTAGGCTGACCATCACTCGTAGTTGTCTGCAGAATACGTCTTGCTACCTCCCATCCTTCATCTGTCAACATGTATCTCTTGGAAGGTCGCCCACGCTCGCGCACAAGGTCTTTGTCGACTAGAGTATTCATAGACTTCCAAGCGGTATAAAAGCTACTTGGATCCGGTGGGGCAGTATACGAAGCATCGCAGTGAGGCTGCGAGGCTTCGATTAGCTGGTTCTTGGTCATCCCTACAGATGCATCCTCGCCCAGCGAAGTTAGCCCGATGACCAAACCATAAGCTCCAGATCTGAATGCAGGCACATAGGGCTTCGCCTTCCTCGGCTTCTTTGCCGGCCGCTCTTCAGGGACGTCATCACTGTCGTTGTTAATGGCAGCGTGGGCGGCCGGGGACATCCGTTTCCGTTTCGGCATTGGCAGGCCATTCTCCTCGCAGTGCTTCTTCATCTTCTCGGTCAACCGGGAAGTTAATGTCTGACCAAATCCCTTGAGCTGTTGTAATTGAGAAGGATGGCTCAACGTGATCGGGCACGCCTTGAGCGAAGTATATGCATGTTTATACGTAGTTATCGCCTTTGTGTTCCGTTCTCGAGCCAGATCGAGCATCTCCTTGACCCATCCAAGGAGCAAAGGATTAGCACAGCTCTCGTCGTCATCAGGCATGATGGGCGGTGGATTGCAGTTGGTAGATGGTGGATGGATGCACTGTCGCGCGCGACAAACCGGATGTATCCGTGTTGGCTTCTATTTATCTATTTATTTTTCGCTGAATTCCGTTTGCGATGTCTTTTCTAGCGACATGCAAAAGCAAAAGCAGGACTGCCGTTGGATAGGGGACCAATGCTCCAAAAGTTGCCAAGTTCTTGTTGATGCGACAGCCAAAGGACGCGTTCGCGTTCATGTCAAGATGAGGAAGCAGATCAGTCGCGAGATCACATGATAAAGTTTAACTACTTTTCTTACGTACTACAGAAGTAGTACGACGTACGTGGTCTGAGTGTCCGGAAGTTTAATCCACGCTAAAATAGATGGGCTCCACCGCAGCCAAATTCTATGGAGAAAATGAAAATATCACCTCCAAGGATCGATTAAATCGAGTACCGATTAAATCACCGTCAGGGTTGAATTAGATCACCTCCAGGGATTCGTAATGTCACCCCAGGCTCCTATAGATGGTAGGTATGAAGAAACTTCACAATCCTGTAAGCTCATGTGGGAACCGAGAACGGGTGATAACCTAGGTATCTCAAAATCAAGCCCTGAACAGTACCTACATAGGTAAAGAGGGAGGCCACCTAAAGCACCTCACTAAAGTTTATGGGCACGCAAAGAGCTGACTAGCCAGAATCACCCGTACATCTGCACATAGATCATTTGAAGAAGGCAGGTTTGGGCTGTGACAAGCGGGAGATCTTTCCGGCTTGAAAATAGTTATAAAAGCGACTTAACTAAAAGTCATTAGGACCGAATGATCCATAAGCTCTGCAGCACTTTTTATAATGGCAAGGCGTTAAGCATTCCTACAGGCACTCGTCAGAATATTCCTATCAGAGGATACGAAGCATGCTAGTTAGGCCTCGGAATTTGGAAATCCAAATCGATCGTGTGATATATATTACCAGCATGGCATTAACTCCTGGCTGGTGCAGACCTAATAAACCGCGGAGCTAGGGCGGACCGGAACATGTCTATAATACAAGGGCAGAAATCAGATACAAGGGTGGATTTTGTGACACAAAGATGTGGTAATTGACAGGTACTTGTGGATACCTATGAGGCTATTTTAGATTTCCTATGTAAAGGACTTTGGAAGAACCGGGTGTCGAGGGGGTCGGGGGGAGCAGTACCAATACCAGCAATATACGCTTTGGTTTAGTACATGGGTAGCTCTGAAGAAAACACTTGAAGAGGGAAGACCAACGATTCCTATGTACCTAACAAACCCAGCAGGAACAAGGGGCAGGTAATTCAACCTAGGATATAAGCTGTCCATCTCGTATAACAGACTCGTTATTGGCATCAAATTTGTTAAGACCTGCTATTAGGGCTGTCTTAATTTTACTTTTGGGCTGTATCCATACCTTGATAGCTAATAGCCGGACTGTTTTAATGCATTAGTTCTTCCTATTAACGAAATGCTATAACGCCTAGTTTTTCATTTAAATTAACGGATTTTACATATAACAGCTTGGAACTAATAATAAGCTATAATATAACGGCAATACCGATTTAATTTCTTTATAAAATAACTTATCGTTTTAATTATCTTATAACTTTTATATTTTCTTTTCTTTTGCATTTTCTTTATTCTTATATTTCTTTTCTTTTTATATTTCCTTTATTCCTATAGCTTTTTCTTCGTTATAACAACTTCGCCTTCGTAATAATCGATGAATTCCTTTCGCTCGATGCCGTTATCGCCGAAAAGCGGCCCAAATAACGGCCCGCCTTATAAAAGGCTTAAAGATTTAATGAAATCCCTAAATAGCTTCGTTAAATTTTACGGCTATTACTTTATTCGTTATTAAAAAAGAAATTATCGCAATAAAAAGCCCATTCGGTATTTCGTATATTATAATCGTAATATTTAACGCGTTAATAAAAGCCGTAATATACGAAAAACCAATACGCGTAAAATAAATTATTCCTTTTAAGTTATAATAAAAACCGATCGATTTATCGATTATAAGTAAATATTTAAACTTTTTATTTAAAAATAATACCGGCGGCATAATTACGATATATTTAATATAATTATTTATATACGTAATTATTTCTTTATCGAATAAATAAAGGCATAAATTTAAAATATAATCAATACGAACATTTTTCTTATAAACATATATGCCACTTTTAAAAACGGCTTTTTAAATTATTCCGTACGATAAAAAAACATTTATAACTTTCTTTAACGTAATCGCTTAAATAAGCTCGATAGCTTTACATTTACCTAAGCCTTTATTAAGCATTTTCGAAATTAAAAATACCCCTATCGTATTAAATACGAAAAAAGCAACCCGGGCCGTATAGCGGCTATTATATAAACCTATTCCTAATATGTCGATATATAAAAGCAATATCCGTTAATTTCCAGTTTCGATAATACGTATAAAACGAACCGCTTTTATATGTTATTCTTTAACGTTATAAAAATTACTTATACGGAATTAACGTTTAATAAATGCTTCGATATAATACCGAATAAATTATAGGTATAATACGACTGGTTTATAAAAAATTACGTAAAACTTTTAATCGAAATAGGCGCTTTTAAATCCGACGTACTTATTTCAAATTTTTAAAAGAAATTTAAAAAAGTAATAAAATAATTCCTTTCCGGCGTTTAATAGCAGATTTGCATTTTTTATATTAATAAAAACGTAATATTATATATTAAGCGCAAATAAAAAAAACCCTTATAACCTAAGCCTTTATAATTTAAATTTAATAAAAGCAAAAAAAAGGCTAATAATAAAAATAACGATACCGGCAATAACGGGACCGATAATTCCGATAAATCAATTAAAAATGCCGAAACTTTCGTCGATAAGCTTAAGAATCCCGATAATTACGAAGAATTTTAAAAGCTTAACCGCTTTATTCGCGTAAATGGCCCAAAACTGCCAAGCTTATTCGGTAATATACCTTATTCTCAAAAAGAAATCCTTATATATTAGCAGCATATAATTTATTTCCAAACGGAAATAAAAATAAACGAAACCTAAAATACCTTTTACGAAAGATTTAAAAACCAAATGGCCATTATTAAATACTTTAAGAATACTTATTTTTCTTTTCGATATAAATAAACGAATTATTACATTTTACGATATTGCAATTTCGGAATTTAAATTACCTCTTTTATCGAATCGAATTATCGCCATATTAAGGCACATTTAATCGACGGCCGCGAAAACCTATTACGTATTTCGGGCGCCTTAAAACGGATAATTAAAGAGATAATAAATAAATACCGCAATTTCCTCGATTTATAAAATAGCCGCTTTCGGCGAAAATTTATTAGCCGCAAATAACTTAAAACCCTTACGATGGTTTATTTATATAAAGCTATTAACTTTATAGCAATTTAATACCGTAAGGCCTTCGTTATTTTATTTTTTATAACGCGGCCTTTTTCGAAGTTATTATTTTCTTATTTTTAAACTAATTGCCCGTTTATTAATTAATACGGATTCCTATACGTTTATAAAATCCTAAAAAACATTAAGCTCATTAATAATAAGCCATATATAAAGCCCTTAAAAATAAGTAATATAAACCCTTAATAATTAACGGGCAAAAATCTAGCCGTTAATATCCCGCTACTAATTATTAAGAAATTCCGTACATAAAAGTTCCATAAGCGCCTTCGAAACGGCGCGGTTACTCTTTTATAATTCCTTTAAAGGATTATTAAATACCGGCGATAAAAGCTTTATTTTACTTTTCGCCGTAAGCCTTTATAATAGGAAGAAATTATTAACTTCGATTCGAATAACGATAATTCCGCTCTTATATAAAGCGGCATTTAACGCGGCCGTATTAGCGCCTTTTATGCCAGCGCCTTTCGTATTAGCGCCTTTCGTATTAATGCTCGCAGTAATAATGCCCGCAATAATAATGCCTTCTTTGCTTGCGGTACCAGGAAAAGGAAAAAAAGAAAGAGAAAAAAAGAAAAAAAGAAAGAAACAACAGGTCCGCTTACGCTTACATTTAAACCTATACTTACGATAACTTTTACGGCTACGGATATCGCCATATTGGAAGCCCTTTAAGGGCTTTTATGTAACCAATAAACGCTACGTACTGCGGCATCCATACTTATTCTGGCACCCCCGACATTTCCGGCACTTCCGGTACCCCCGGCACCTCCAAAGGCACACCGGGCCAGGCCCGAACTAAGCGCTAAAAATTAGGCTGCAATAAAGCTCGAAAAATAACACGATATTAACGATTTTGCTTTATAAAATACGACGATTAATTTAATAGGTAATATAATTAATTTAATTAAAAATAACTAAGGTTATTATAAAAAATAATTAAAGTTATATAATTTCCGTTATAAAAAATAATTAAAGTTATATAATTATAAGGTTTATTATTATATTATATAATATAATTCTTAATTAAGTTTTTAATTTCCGGTTTTGTGTTAATATTATATCGATATTATAATAATATATAAAATTTATAAATAACGATATAATTCCGAATAATTTATTTTAAGTACGATATTAATGGTTATAATAAATGGTTATATAAAGAGGTTTTAACTTTATATTATGGGTCTAATAATTGGCAAGGTATGGGTATAGCCTAAGAGTAAAATTAAGACAGCCCCAATAGCAGGTCTTAATTTGTTTGCCCACGGGGTATAAGGACCACTTTGGGGCGTCTCGTCAGATACGAGTGTTTCACTGAGATAGCTACTACCGTAGATCTACGTAAGATCTACGGAATAGGTAGTCTTATAAGCCGAGTTTATATGTCTGTCCTAAACATACGTTATTATGGCGAATTTTTTAGGCGTCCATGGGGGAATCGTTGCCTTCCAATGCTTTCGATTGAAATTGAAGGATAGTGCAAAGCAGAGTACTACTTGGATTTGTCTGGTTAATGGCATCTAGTGATAGGTCCCTACTGTGCTACTGTATGTAGTAATGGTTGATATCCCGTATAGAACCTACGGTACGAAGATCAACAGCAAGACCCCACTCACGCCCGCATGGTCTTTGCTTGCCCGCGTGCCCGCCAGCTGCTGTGTGACGCTAAATGGCGGGGCTGAGAGGGGCATTCCGAGGAAGATCTACATACAGTACCTAGATACCTACATACCTAGGTAGTAGTGGTACGGTTACGGATGGGCAGATGGATGGGCGGATGGATAACAACCTATTCCACCGAATTCCACTGAGCCATATCCTCGATCCGGGTACTAGGCGTCTAGTTGGGTGTCAGATGATATGCGACAATGCGGGTATACAAAGGCTCTAGACTAAGACTTTACGTACGGCTTGACGGCACCAGGCTTCGAGACTCTAAGCTCTAATAAGTAACTACGTATGTAGGTATCCAACTTGGAAGCATCCAGTTAGCTAATACGCAACCATGTATGTAGATAGGCAGCTGATAGGTACCTAGAGCTGCTAGGTAACTAGTTGATTATGCAATATGCATTCTGCCCGTTTCGGAACTGACAACTCCTCCAACAGCCGCTTGGTGAACGTCCCCCCCGGCCCGTCCCCAACCCACCCTCAAACTTCCTCTGGCAACATCTGCCCTTGAGAGCCACTGCAGCACTTGGTAACGCCAGGACTATCTATCCAGACCGTGTCAGCTGGACTCGAACACCTCCTTATTTCTTGGTCTTATACCTTTCTCTGCAACCTGAACCCCCGCAACGGCTGCTCGACTTCAACAAGCACACCGACACCAGCGCAGCATACAATTTCTGCTCCTCGCCGATACCCTTACAGCCGTCGATAAGCGACTCCCGCCTTTCAGGATTTGCTAGCCGCCCAGCCGCCCACACACCCACCTACGAGTCTGCAGAAAAATACCTGCGCCCCTCATAGCAAACCATGGATCGGGACGCCATAATCGCCGCTTCGAAGAAGCATGACATCGTCGCCGGGCATGTCTACAAGTACGGCACGGCCGGGTTCCGGATGAGCGCCGACCTGCTCGACGGGGTGGCCTTCCGGGTCGGTCTGCTGGCCGCCCTGCGGAGCCGCAAGCTCAACGGCCAGGCGATCGGCGTCATGATCACCGCGAGCCACAACCCCGCGGTCGACAACGGCGTCAAGATCGTCGACCCGCTCGGCGACATGCTGGAGCAGGACTGGGAGGCCTTCGCGACCCGGCTCGTCAACAGCCCCACCCACGAAGATCTCGCCGACGGCCTGCTCCAGCTGGCCGACGCCCAGAAGGTCGACCTGGCCGCGCCCGGCAAGGTCATCGCCGGCCGCGACACGCGGCCCTCGGGCATCAAGCTCATCACCGCCCTAGCCGACGCCCTCGCTGCCACCGGCACCACCTACGTCGACTACAAGATCCTCACCACGCCCCAGCTGCACTACCTGACGCGAGCCGTCAACACCGAGGGCACGCCCAAGTCCTACGGCGAGGTCAGCGAGGCCGGGTACTACAAGAAACTGGCCGAGGCCTTCCAACGCGCCCTGCGGGGCCGGCGGGTGACGGGGTCCCTGTCGGTCGACTGCGCCAACGGGGTCGGCGGGCCGAAGCTCAGCGAGTTGCTGAAGTACCACGACCCCGCCAAGACGGGGCTCGAGGTGAAGGTGTACAACGACGACGTGCTCCGCCCGGAGGTGCTGAACCTGGACTGCGGCGCCGACTTCGTCAAGACGCGGCAGCGCGCGCCGCCCAGCCCCAAGCAGGCGCCGGGCGACCGGTGGTGCTCGCTGGACGGGGACGCCGACCGCCTCATCTACTACTGGATCGACCCGGAGTCCGGGTTCTTCATGTTCGACGGGGACCGGATCGCGACGCTCGCGGCGTCGTTCATCGCGGACCTGGCGCGGGCGGCCGGGCTCGACGAGCAGCTGCGCATCGGCGTGGTGCAGACGGCCTACGCCAACGGCGCCAGCACCAAGTACGTGGAGCAGCACCTGCAGCTGCCCGTGGTGTGCACGCCGACGGGGGTCAAGCACCTGCACCACGCGGCGTGCGCCTTCGACGTCGGCGTGTACTTCGAGGCCAACGGGCACGGCACCGTGCTGTTCTCGCAGGACGCCGTGCAGGCCTTCGGCAGCACGGCGCCCCAGTCGCCCGCCCAGAAGGACGCCCTCGAGACCCTGGCCGCGCTCGCCGACCTCATCAACCAGACGGTCGGCGACGCCATCTCCGACGCCCTCCTCGTCGAGGTCGTCCTCGCCCACAAGGGCTGGTCCCTCCGCGACTGGGCCATGACCTACCAGGACCTGCCCAACCGCCTCGTCCGCGTCGAGGTCGGCAACAAGGACCTCTTCAACACCACCGACGCCGAGCGCCGCCTCAGCGAGCCCGCCGGCTGCCAGGACGAGATCGACCAGTACGTGAAGAAGTATACCAATGCGCGGTCCTTCGCCCGTGCTAGCGGCACCGAGAACGCTTGCCGAGTAAGTTTTTTCTTGGAAGATTCATTTGTCTCAGTCCCAATCTCTTCTCCCTCCACAGCTTACTACCGCAACTTCCACCTCTATCTCTTCTCCCTGCCCCTCTTCTTCTTTCTCTAACCAACACCTATCAGGTATATGCCGAAGCCGCAACTCGGTCAGAAGCGGATGAGCTTGCCAATAAGGTGGCTGTCGTCATAAAGAAATACGGAGGTGCTTGATGAAGAAACGCAAAGAGGGGAAAGAAGGAAGAAAGAAAAAAAAAGTTGTTGTTTGTGGCATGCCCGGTTTACGAAGTGACGAGATATCATAGAAAGGGGGGAAAGAGAAGAAGAAAATAGGACAACCTGTCAGAGTCAATGTTTCTACTGTCTCTCAAAGAGAGAGAGAGAGAAAGAGAGGGAAGAAGAAAAAGAAAAGTCGTAAACTGTTTCTTCATTTTCCTCGTTATAAGTCTTCTTGGGCGGGGGTTTTTGCTAGCAAGGACCTGGAAAAGGAGGATTTGGTAGGTTGGAACCTAGAGGTACGGAGGGCAAGTGTCAAGTTAGTCAGCCCCCCTCGAAAAAAGGAAAGAAAAAGAAAAGGGGGGAACCTCTTTTCCTCAGATGAACCCCCCCAAAAAGTACGATGCTACGAAAAAGAATGCAAGGTATAACAAGCACATCGATTAATCTTCATATGATGTATTCGATGGCTTTTTTTTCGCTACTTGTCACCGACGTACTTAATCACAGATGCCCACGGGGAACCTGTATGACCCGCTTACGCAACATGAGATCATTGAATTTCTGGGTTGTATTTGGTTACAGATAACCCGGTCTTTGACATGTAGCCAGACGCCTTGGTGATGATACCAAGGCCCGACACGCAAGCTCCTCATCATCTAGGCTCTGGTATGTTATCTCCGAAAAGTGGTAAGTGAAAAAAAGGCGCAACCGCAAAATTTGTTGACTAGAATCCTCACAATAGCAGCAGTGGAAAAGTTTACTTACATTATCGGCGTACAAGAGCTAATTGGTAAACATCTGTATATACGGAAGTATTCATAGCACACACAGTATGTCATCAGTCAATCAAGGGCGTCTCAAAATCCAGGGTCGGGATAATATGCACGGGATGCAAATTTGTATTGAGTGATCCAGTCACGAACACGGTAATATTTCAGTGGTGCTAACAGGCCCATCGACCTCTAGATGGGAGACAAAAACCTCCCGTGGTATCTCGGAGGGACGTATACAGGTTTAGGTCGTCATGATATTCATCAGTCCTCAAACCAGCCGTGCCCCAAAACGCAAGCCCTCATATGCACTAGTAGTGCCCTTTTATACTGCCGCAAGACCCGGCCGAAGGCTAATCCCGTGTTTTTGCACTTAACGCCGTCATGCCAGTGAGCTAATAGGCACTTATGCAACCACTGCTGGCCCTTCACCGGTTCATCTTGTCCATCCCGTCTATTGGCACGTCTGACTGCAACTGTCATGTGCGGTGGGCGACAGGCTAAGTCCCGTAGATGGCATAGAGGCGGTGTCTGCACTTCTTATGTAAGTGACTCTTTAGCACATCTTGTACAGACAGGTTCCCTCGGCAGACCGCTTCGCATCCTGTGTGTCTAAGCGGTAGTCGATCTTGATGTCCAGATCACGTCGGTTCTTCTCGTTTGGTCTGACCACGAGCGTACAGCTGACCTCCTCTCCTTGCTGGACTGTCAGGACTTCCCTGAAGTAAAATACCGTCTGCTTCCAGTGCGTGTATTTGGTGTGCGGTCCGGTAGAAAAGCGGATGGGCTTGTGGCAGGCCGTGAAGTCGATATCGAACCATGCCACGAGGGCATGTACGAAATCATCGCGCCGGCAAGAGAGCTTGAAGGGGACAGAGAATGCGAGGTCCTCGGTCGTGCAGGTATAGAGATCGAGAGTCAGAACGGCCGTTGGGTCTGTCACAGCGGCCTTAACCTCAACTGTATCCACCAAAGGTTCGGCTAGAGCCGTCTCCTTGAGCGGTGAGTAGTTGAACCCATAGACATTATCCCAAACTGTACCATGTTAGCATCAGGTCCTGTGCGCCACTAACTCCAAAGCCGACAGGTGGGTTCTTACATCCAATCTTCTCATCCTTGTATTCGCCATCTTCGATGCCGCACATGAAGATTGTAGCCTTGTCGGGGAAGATCAAGCCGTCCTTGTTCAAGTACCTGTCGCGTGCATAGAGCACGGTGTCGAGCATGCTCTCGTACAGCAGGAAGTAGCCCATCCACTCCGATATTATGATGTCGACCTTGGGGAATGGCATCTCGATCTCCTCCATCTTGCCCTGAATGAGGGTGATCTTGTCCTCCATACCGTTGGTCTTGACGATCTCGCGGGCCTTGAAGATGATGGTCGACATGTCGACACCGACGACGTGCTTTGCGCCAGCTTTCACGGCGAACCTATGGGAAGGGTCTTTGTATTAGGGTAAAAGCAATATATATAGGGGAAAGGGAGAGAAGGTTAGGGGGTAATCACATGGAGAGGATGCCCGTGCCGCAGCCTACATCGAGGACAATCTTATCCTTGAATATGTGCTTGTTCTGGACAATCGCATTCATGTAGGACTTCGTTCGAACTTCATCTTTCTGCAAGAGGCGCGATTAGTGGCAGGTCATACGCGACCAATCAAATCAAGAGAATGAAAACCCTTGAAGAGGAAAGGAAGTATTGGTTTAGATCATTGTACACACCAACATCTCCTCATGGATCCCTGAATGGAGGGGCATTCATATTAGTATATGCGCTGCATAGTTTGAGCAAAGTGAATTCGGGCGGAATCCATACCATGGTGGTTGTAACTGTTCGCATTGGGAGAGAAGATGTTAGCCAAATGATCGCTGCGAAAAGATACTATGGGCATGTGGCTGCATATGCGATCTCAAAATACCTACTGCTGCCGACTTCTACCTCGCCGCTGGTAGACGCGATGGACGCAATGGACGCAATGGGGGGACACAAGGGAGAACGTACCTGTTGAAGTAATGCTGCTCGGAATGGGTCATTCCCTTGAGCTGCTGCTCGGCAGCCTCGACATCCTTGGTGTCGACAGCCATAGCCATGATTACGATGGGCAACGGGAAAGAAGGGTGGCTGGGCTGGGCTTGGGCTGGGGAATGGAAGGGGAATGGAAGGGAAGAAGGAGGAGGAAAGAGTTCTTCGGCCTTCAGAGATGCTTCAGGCTTGAATACATGCAATGTGAGAGTGCTCCTTCCGGCGTAATGATTGTTTTCTACTTTCTACGGCAGCAATTTTTCAGGCGGCATGGTGGGGCCTAGACTGGTCGGGTACGTATCGATTGAGCAACCCCACCATCCCACGTACCAGCTCATCGACCTGGTTGGCTGCTTAAAGTGGAAAGCTTTTCGTTTGAGTTTCTTGGCAGTTGTCAGAGAAAGTGCAGGTGGTCTGGAATCTGGGATGATCCCGTCTCTAGGTACCATCTCTACCATCTCTACCAAATTTCTACAAAGTACGAAGTACATAACCTGGTAGACTCGTGATTTCAACTACCTAGGCACTTACACCATTACATGTATGTGTTCAACTACGTGTTTTCGTTTGCCGATGAAGACGCCCCCTGGATGCTGAACCCTCCTTCTCAATCATGCGCATTGCCTAGGCAGCAGCGGAAGTGTTGAGATACATGACCTCGAAGCCAACAACATCCCACTCGCCCGTGACGGTGTTCCGCGAGACGTTGGTGGGCGCGGTCACGCCGCCCCGCAGGCAGCCGGCCTCGACGGTGCCGCCGGCGACGGGGCGCTCGATGCGGTTGGCGCCGGCGAGCACGGTGAAGTTGGCCACGGGCAGCTCCCAGCCGTGGCGCGACGCCACGCTCGGCACGCCGTAGAAGCGCGCCGCCGCCTGCTCCCGCCCGGCCGACAGCAGGAAGTACCCCCGGTAGTAGCCGTCGTTCCAGATGAGCTCCGTGGCGTTGCCCACCCGCTCCCGCGCCTGCTCCTGCGCGTACGCGATCGTCCCCTGCGTCCCGCTCGAGCTGACCGCCGTCCCCGCCAGCTCCACCCCTATTGCCCCTGCGCCTGTCGCCGCGTCGTACGGCTTCTCGCCGAGCCAGACCAGGTCCGATACCTACGCGCGCAAGGGCCCCGGGGCAATGCAGTGCCCCATTTGTGTTAGTTTCAGAGTCATGCTATGTTCTTCTTTCCTCTTGCTCTTTGAGGGTTTGCATCTTTTCGTCTTGGCAGCGTGGTGGAAAGATGTAGGTAGACAGTCAAAAGAAGGACGGAACAATGAAAATCACGCACCCAGTTCTGATGGCTATCACCCGCGAGGAAGATCGTGTTGCTGATCTCGTTGTCGTATAAGTGCTTCAAGGTTCTGTTGCGGTTTGCAACGTAGCCCTGGAGGTCATACTTAGTTAGGCCTCAACTTTTGGAGGCTCGGGAGCGAGCTCGCTTGTGGCAGCTTCAGGATGAGGAGTAACCCACGTTCCAGTTGTCACCACTAGGCCCGTAAGATTCTATGATGCTCGAGAAGACGATCTGGTTGCCAATGACGCGCCACGTTGCACCCCGCTGAGAAGACTTCGTCAGCTGGTTGTAGAACCAGTTCTCCTGATGCGAGCCCATCAGCGTCCTCCCGGCATCGTCTCGGATCAGACCGATGTAATCGTCGTTCCAGCCTCCACAATTAGTAGTTAGAGTACATCTAGAATCGCTCTGAGTGAGGGAAACTCCTACCTAGACTCGTGATGCTACGGTCGTAGTTACGAGTGTCGAGGATGATCAGATCCATCAAGTTGCCCAGCTGGAACGACCTCCAGACGCGGAGGTTATCGTCGAGGTCGACTTGCCGGAGGGGCATCCACTCGAAATATGCCCTAACCGCGTTCATCTTGCGCTGGTCTACGCTAATCCCGGGACCGTCGTTACGGAAGGACTCCTCGGTGTTGTTGAGCTGGGAGGATCCATCACGATAGCCGTTGTCAGAGACCTCTGTGGATCGAGATGGTCAGCACGAAACAATTTTTAAGATCCTGATTTCTTCTGATTGACCGACCATGATCATCCCACGTAGTGATCCACGCTGAATTCTGGTGCAACAACTGCAGATCGGGATCCGACCTGTACTGCGCACACCATGCCTGCTCAGCATGAGTTCCTTTTATTAGGAGGTTGATTGGATGATACGCACCTGCCCATATCTCGTCCTATAATCATACAGGCTGAAGATCTTCGCCCGTGGCATAGTGGCGCGCACACCACCAGCCTTGCTCTCGTAGATGTAGTCCCCTAGGTGTACCTAAGGCCCGGCGTCAGCGCTATGGGAATAGCCGCGAAGTTCGCAGGCGACAGACAAAAAGCTAATAGTGGTTCCACAGAAGCTAACTTACGACGTAGTCATGTTCGTCCTTGCGCGCTGCGTTCCCATAGGCATTGAAATATCCATTCGCTTTGGTTCCACGCGGATCCATCAGTCAGTTGATCACTCGGTACTTTTGACTCGGACTTGGCCTTCTGAGATGCGGGCAGGGGACAAAAGAGGTAAGATGAAGAAAAGGGGTGGTGGGGAGGGGGGAACCCACGGTAGTTGCTGCAAGAAAAAACGGCCAAGTTGATGTTGGAAACATCGGCATCGGCCGCGGGCGCCGTTTTCGTGCGTCCGAGTGGGCTCGTGATGTTAGTTCCGCAGATGGTGAACTGGTAGTTGTACGTCGTGAACGGCTTGAGGCCGGTTGCTTCGACCTACATACATTTGACAGACCGACGCCCGGGCCCATCTCATCAGCAATTTTGTACTCACATATTTACTCACACTCCCAGCAAGCGAGCAGTGAGATAACCTGCCACTACTCTTACCGCCGCCGCCACTACCACGCTTGCCTTCTACCAGCCAACCAACACGATCAGATGGTGCACCAACCTTAACAGTATAATCGATATCACTCGTCGTATACGCCTCACCACTCGCCACCGCCGCCTCCTCCTCCTGCGCTCCCGCGCTCCCGCCGGGGCCGGGCTCCTGAAAGACGCTCCACCCCACACAAACGGGGTCCGGATCCGCCTTGACGTACGCGTCGGTCTCGTGGCTGTACAGCGGCACGGTGCCCTCGACGGTGACGTTGCTCCGGTCCGAGGCCGCCGACGGCGCCGCCCGCGTCCACAGGACCACGCTGTCGACGTAGGGGTCGCCCGAGGCCACGCCGTGCGTGAAGGACAGGTTCCGGGAGGCGGCGACGGCGGAGCGCTTCCAAGAAGACCGGCGCGCGGTGACCCGCGGCACGTCGACGCCCAGGTTCGCGTGCGCGTCTCGCCGCGACGGGCTGGCGTAGTTCAGGTTCCCGCGGAAGCTGCCAGCCGCTGCCGCTGCCGCTGCCGCTGCCGCTAGGAAGACGGTTGCGGCGACCGCGCTGCGCATCGTGTAATATAAGGGTGCTGGGAGGGAGGGTGGGTAGGACAGACAACGTGCGAATGTATATACACAGAGAGAGGGACGAAGGGGGGAAAGGAGGGCAACAGGATGTCAAGGCAAGCGACCACACGACACTTTTTCACGTATAGACATTAGGTAGGCCATAGATCCGAAGTCTCGGGGGGTAGCATAAACATGCTTTTTATCTACCTGCTCATAAACCTTGTCTTCGTTGTATGTAGTGCGCCTGCGTGTATGCACGCACGTATACAGGCTTATCCCTCCCACCCGATGCGAAGTGCTCCCAGGCACCCCCAAACATTTAACATCCATTCGCCCATCATTCCTTATCGCGCTACGTACGTCTTCGTAGTTGCGCCATATGCGTATGCCCATGCGTGTGAGACATCGCGCAGCTCGTTGACGGAGGAAACACGTGCCGGCGCGAAAAATAATAGGAGGCGGGAGAGGGGGGAACGATGTAAGCTGAACAACTAGAGAACGCATCATCGGGTGCGGTGTTACATCGTGCAAGCCACTTCCGCCATTCTCGATCGCTGGCTGGCGCATGTTGTGGGTGTCCCCCACGAGAACTTCGTCGGGAATGCTGACGGAGAGCAGCAACGTGTGTGATGCCTCTACTCGGATTGGTCGGAGAACCGGCCGTCACGCAACTTATTTCACCCCCGCTGCCCCGCCGTGCAGCTTGGACGGCGTCCCGGGTCATTGCCGGCTCTACATCCGAGTCGGTGGGGCCCTTTTAATCCTTCATGGTAGATTGGGCAGAAGATCTTCCCCCGTTCAATGCCTTTGGGTGCTCGTGCGAACGGATGGCCCAGGTACCACGAGTGATTTCTAGTAATACGTCTTTCGCCATTGGCTCCTCCAGACACACAAGCCGCATCTAGTTCGGAGAATATCGGTGGTAGCACCAGATCTAGTCCCTAGGCTAACACCAACGTTCGTGAGGTTCGCGCCACTTCACACCAAGCAGCTCGAATATCTTCTTCTCGTCTCTTGCCTCTACAAGTGCTCCATCAGTGTACTTCACCCTACCGGGGCCTCTGAGTACGTCTTTGTAAAGACCACGCTGATTCAGTCGCATGCCTTTCTTAGAGGCGAGGAGCCTTATACTTCTGTTGAAGATATCGTTACCAGTAAAGTATATCAGCGCGGCGCCGGCCTCGCTTTCCGGGACGAGCAGTAGATCGATTCGCCGCCATATAGGCTGGTACTGGCCTTTGTCTTTCGGGAAGACGGCCTCAGGCAGGACGCAACAACCGTGCCATTTGCTACCATGGCCTTTGCCAGCCTTCCCGGAGAATGAAGCGAGCGACGCGGTGAGAAAGCCTTGGTCAGTAAGACGCCTGACCAGCTTCTCTAGGAATGGAAGCAGTTCTGGTGTTGTCTTCGTTTTCTTCTTTGTAATTATGATATCAATGTCGCCAGAGCTTTCAGCGCCTCGCCGGTAGCTCCCACCAATGATGAGTTCAATTGATGCATCCAGAGCTGCCGTTGCCTTCTTTACGACTTCAGCTAGAGCCTCGACTTCCCAGCGAGGAATCCGCTTGTTCAAGTCGTCATAATGCTCGATACCGATGACTTGAGAAGGCGTGAGCTGTGCTTTCTCTTTGAGGTCCTCGAGCGTACGATAGCCTTGAGAAACCCATTTTCTCGCCTGACTTATGCCGACACCATAGATCTTCAAAAATATGTTAGTTATGATATCTTCTGGTTGTTGCTTCGCATCTTCAAGCTTTCTTAGTCGATCATCGGCAACTATTTCTTCAATCTTATCTGCCAGCGATTCCCCAATATTTGGCAGTTTGATCGCTTCCTTCGCAGTCGTGATCTTGTGATCTTGTTGACCGAGAGTTGTAATGGCTTTCCGATAGCTTAGACAGCGAAAATGATCTCGCTTCTCATATTGGTCTGCCATCGCCTGAAGCAATTCGATCGTCCGAGCATTTGGGTTGCTGGCATCGCCCCCTTCAGTACCACCTTTCATGCAGGCGAAATTGTCCTGCCAGCTAGTCTTTTGCTGGCCCACTGTTTCATGCCTTTTCTGCTTCTTCTTCACTCGCTCGTCGTCTGAGCTCTCATATTGTGAATCAACTATATCATCTTTGAGATACCCATTACGCGAATCCTCATCTTCTTCCTCTAGGGGCACTTGTTGGCGTATAGAGTCGTTTTTTACAAGGCCAATACACTGTGACAGCTCATCATCAGCCAAAGATGTTGGAACCTTCGGGGTCGGTATATTTGACTCTGTGTTGATTTCTTGGGGCTCCTCGTGTTGTTGTCCGCTGTCTTGTCGACTGCTGGAGGATGATTCCTGACCCCTTCTCAGAGACCTACGCGGTTTCGGGTTTGGAGAGGCTCTCGGATTTTGGCGGGATGTCATCTCTTGATTTGGTGGTTTCATCACGGCCGTTTCCTCTGATGTGCTGAGATTTCGAATGTACTTTCCTTGATCGGGCTCTAGGAGCATTCGGTATGCTACGCAATCAGTGGGATAACTTGCATTGACGATTATCTTCGTCAATGCACTCGGGTCTGAAGTTATGTCTGGTTTGATATCTTTGTAGGTGAGGTCCTGGTCAACAATGATGTGACTAGCCTCTGCTAGTGTTCTCACCCACGTAGCACCATGTTCCTTTGCTTTATTGATTTGGTGCCTGCGCACCCCATTGGCATCATCGTTGGGAATATAGTAAAACCGTAACCCCTTGAAGATCCGCTGGTTCTCAGGGACTAGTTTCAACTTTGCTTCCTTTTTGCGCTTTACTGTAGATCGGGAAGGCGATTTGTCTGAGTGCGTTGGTGCTTGACACATGATGCCTTTCCGCAACAACTGGTGCAGAGAAGCAGGCAGTGGTTTCTTCTCATTTGGTCGTGCGGAATCTGGAACCATATCGACATCCGTACCGTGGGTTTCGCCTGCTTTAGGCCTTCCTTCTCGTGGGATAGCTATATTGCGGGGTGTGACTTTGATAATTTCCACATCACTATCCGCATCAACACCTTGGGGTTCAGATGACCCTTGAGAGGCGGTACGTGTTTGCCTTGATCCTTCGATAACAGAAACGGCTCGGGATTCCGGTCTAGTTGATGGAGGTCTAGTTGCTGTAGAGGCCTCATCAAGAAACTTTCGGCATGTTTCCCTATGGGTTTGCTCTTCGGCGTCATATGCACAGTCTCCATCACTTTCGCTTTGCATGGCGTCTAGGCGTTGGAAGAACGCGACCTTGTCTGCTAGTGAGGGTTCCATTTCTAGAAGCTGGAAGTTCAAGGAAACGGTTGTAAAACGGTGGCAGTTGTATATAATGCATGATGCATTCTGACTGGTTATACGAGAACAATGAGAAGCAATTTCAGGTCAGGCATGTGAGGTACTTGTAGTTGGTAGGCAACCACGACCCTAGGGCCCTAGAGACAACCTGGAAGGCATCACAGGAGTTGTCGCCCCCACCTTTATGCCGCACATGGCGCTAACGCTTAACGGCAAACCCCACAATGCCTGGATGCCTGGGTACAATTGGCCTGGGTAGGCACAGTGATGGATCCGGATGTTCATAGAACCAGCCAATCATACCGTAAGATTCAAGTAGGATACTTTCCTAAAATGTATAACTCATAATGATTACGTTACGAAATCTACTAACCCTGGCTCTACACGCTCTAATAAGCATTGAGACTGGGTTCTTCTTAGGTAACACTGACTTTTCGAGCATTGAACGATATTTGCACGTACCTTGTAATACAGGATATAGGGCTGACAGGGGTATATGTAATGTGGCAGGGCTGGCTGGTACTCAAGAATGTCCAGGTTATTTTGATCATCCCTTGAACCCAACTTAGGAACCTTCGAGTCAACAAACGGACAACAGAAGAGAGAAAACCCTCCCAATCCATCTTATTCATCCATCTTCAATACATCCTCCTTCCAAGCTAAGCTCTACTATCATCTCCGCGGTTTGTAAACATCATGATCATGACAGTCGTAGGGTATCTGTTATCGTCGCCAAGGGACCGAAGGTTCGTACCATCCCCATCGCACCTCCTTGACTATTACGGGCGAGACCCCGAAGGCTGACCCATATACGGATGCCCCCTGTCCATCAGGGGGATGCTGTTCTTCTCCCGCGGGTCGAAGGGGCGCGTGCTGGCGTCGCCGCCCGAGTACCGGCTGCTGCCGATGTCGGGCTCGATGTCGTTCAGCACCTCCCGCGTCAGCTCGACGTAGTCGTACGCGAACTCGCCGATCTCCGCGTCATCGATGCCGAGGATCTCCGCGTCCTCCGAGGCCCGGATCTTCAGGCCGGGGATCATGTTGAGGGTGAAGAGGATCAGGCACGTCCCCACGAAGGAGTAGGTGCCTCCGCAGACCGAGTCCGCCAGCTGGTAGGCCAGCTGGATCCAGTTGTGGTTCAGCCAGCCTCCGTTGATGACCTGCGTGTTGTCGAGGTGGGCAATCCAATCGGCGGCGAAGAAGCCGGTGCAGAGATTGCCGACGAAACCGCCGACGCCGTGGACTGCGAAGATGTCTAGGGCGTCGTCGATTCGGAGGACGAATTTGAGCTTCGTGGCGTAATTGGCGAATGCCGCCCCTAGAATGCCATAGGGAATAGCGGCCCAGGCAGGAACGTACCCTGTTGATAAAGTCAGAGGGACACGGGGAAAAAGGGGGGGCATGTAACTGAACTCACCTGAACCCGGGGTGATAGATACAAGACCGGCCACAACGCCGGAGCAGAACCCCACGGTAGACCATTTGCGTTCCAACCTATAGTCGAGGACACACCAAGTGATACCTCCGACGCAAGCCGCAAGGTTTGTCACAACCGCCGCCATGACAGCTCTGAGGTTCGCTGAGAGCGCGCTACCAGCATTGAAGCCAAACCAGCCGACCCAGAGAAAAATCGTTCCGATGACGATATGAGTGACGTTGTGAGGCCTATAATTCAGTTCATGGGTGCCATGTCCGCGCCGTTTTCCAAGCATCATAGAGTCTATATCAGTCAGAACCAGCGCATACAATATAGACACCACCCTCTAGGTGAACAAATAGGCAGGTGTTAAGCACAGCCACGAGGGAAAAGACTCACATGCAAGCGCAGCGGTGCCGGAGGCGATATGTACCGGGGTGCCACCAGCAAAATCAAGTCCGCCCATCTTGTTCGACCATCCCGAAGGATTCCACGTCCAGCAGGCAATGGGGTCGTATATGATCGTCGCCCATATGAACATGAAGACGACGCAAGGGAGCATGCGCCCCCTCTCGGCCACGGCGCCGGTCGCGAGCGCGACGGTGATGGCAGAGAACATGCCCTGGTAGACGGCGAACATCAGGTCGGGAATGCGCTCGGATGCCACCGATGGGCGGCCCAGTACGCCTTTGAACCCGAAGTTGGCCAGGTCTCCAATGTAGGGGCCGGCGGTGTGGGAGAACGTCAGCGAGTAGCCCCAGAAGAACCATTGGAAGCAGGTGACGGCGGTGGCCATGATGGAGAGCCATATTAAAGACAGCGCCGATTTCCTCCGCGCGAGACCGGAGTAGAAAAACCTTGAAGAGGTAGTTATCAGCATTTTTTTCTCTCTCGTGGATGCTAAGTTCAGTGCAGGGACCAATGCTCACCCAACGCCAGGTATCATGAGGAGTACGAGAGCCGTGGCTGTGATCATCCAACCAATGTCACCACTCTATATCGCGTTATCAGCTCTAGTTCCACGCGCCCAAGACAACTATGCCAGATTTGATGATGATTGCGCGCATACCTCGTACCAAATGTTCAAATTGTCAACCATAGGGTCCCCTCCCGTGTCTCCCGTGCCATTATAAGGCACCTTGACAATATAATTCTCATCGAGATCTGTATCTCCGATGACCACCATCTTGGCTTGTTGGCTTGTAGACGTTTTCGAGCCGGCCAACAATTACTCGAGTTAAGAAGAGCGACGTCGCAACGATATCTCGGGAGTAAACCACTGGCATCAACGGTGCGTATTGACCGGCTACGCGAGCATGAAGGGTTGGGTCAGTTCGAGAGAAGTGGCGTATGCAACGGGTAAGTAAAGTCGATCGAGTGGTGTTCCGAAGGTGAGAAATCGCAAGATTTGTCGCGCCAGGTATCGAGGTATCGCGATGGCTGAGGGGGTGAGGCACAGCAAAAGCAATACTCAAGACAACCAGCCGTATTGTTTATTCGTAAGCTGGGGAAAGCCTTGGCGGGCGACCAACCCTCTCTGTACAGTATAGGATGAGAAGCAAACTGAGATGGCAAGCGACTGTGTTTGAGCAAGGCTCTAGTTGAGTGAGATTACATGGACATAAATAAGTAGGACGAAAATGACAGAATAACGAAGTGGGCGGCGAACAAGAAAAGATGGAGAGAGGAAAGCACGTACATATGACTTGCATGGCTGGCTTATAAGAGAAAAGGGCATCTTTTAGCTAGGCCAGCTAGTTTGAATCTATAGCCGGAGTCACGCTTATTATCTTGTCGTGCGACCCTCTCTCTACCCATTACGGTATCTAAGGCTTAGCATCATCATAGAACCGCATGTTGTACGCACCTCCTTTGATGACGGAGCTACACCCGAGTTTGCAAGCTGAGCGTTTCCTGATCCCAGCAGCCTAGAATGTAACTCTCACACTCACAACCGTACATACAGACATAGTACACCATAGCCAACCAGTGCCGATAAACAACAACAACCCCCCGTCCAGCCACCCGAGAGCCATCATCGTGCCTCGTCCCCACCGAAGGAAGGGGGTCGATCTGAACCCCAGCCTTTGTTGCATGCGCATGCACAGGCATTGATTGTGTGGACTACTGGCCAGAAGCTATGTACCTACCACTTGCAAGTTGCAATTCCAGACTGTGGGACGCACTGGGACTTGGAAGCAAGGTCGTCTGCCACTGACAGCCCGAACATCCGGTAAATCTGAGATGCCCAGGCGCTCAGGCGCTTGTGCCTGCACCACCCACCCATCCGTACTAGGGGACGAGGTAACTATGTATGTAAGCTCTCAGCTCATGCGGGGCTCGGATGGCTATAAGGGGCATGGTGTAGTTCCGATGCATTAGGTATTGTACCTATACTATAGTACCTAGTCAGGGGAGAGGGACTGGTTCCATCGCTGGGGAGTCGATCGATTTGAGACAACGAAAATGCTGTGACTACTACATAGGTATGTATATAAGAGGTAACAGTGATGCATGTCCTGCATACATACTGCCTACTCTCCAGCTGCTGCTCCGAACTTGTACAATACAAGACACAATACGTCCATGTTAAAAAAAAAAAAAAAAAAAAGGCAGGGTTCTAGATGCCTTCTACGGTAATTCACCGAGCTCTGGTCGCATTCCAGGTTGGTCGGCGCATCACTCGTGTTGGTTGAAGAGAAGATAACTACCTAGGTACCTACCTATATGTAACTACATCTCGCTCTCGAAATAGGAAGTTGGTGTGCAGGGGTAGAAGCAGTGCCCGGAATGACCATCATCGCGCTAGGGGTCTCTAGGACCCAGCCGATAAGGTTCAGTGGGCCCTTGTGGGCTGACCCCCCCAGAGGGCACTCCGCACGCTATAGCCAAGGGGGCATAGTCCGTTAGTGAGTAAGGGAATCTAATACTTGTAGGTAAGCAGACCCGATACCGTGAGAGATAAGGAGTTAAGAACCCGGCTTAGTCTTTCTACATCATTTGTCTGGCTTGAGCGATCTTCTGGATCGTCTCAGCCAGTCCAGTCTCTATCTAACCTATAACCTATAGCTCTTGAGCTCGTGGGGGTTTAGGGAGTTACGAGTTACGAAGTAATTACAGGACCCTCCAATAGGCACCTACGCTTTTGTGTGCCTTGATAAGTTACTAACTAGCAGTCGGTCATTTTCCACGAGCAACTTCTACGGCCCAGATCTAGTTACGGCCCAGGTGAGGCGCATGCGTAAAGCCCGGTCAGTAGGGGAATTACCTACAGCGAGTGAGGTTACGTTGTTGGCGCCCCCTTTATTATCCTGGCTGCTGTACGAGGTCGCAAGCAGCGCCCTACCCGGCAGGTTAGCAACGCAACTCACCTCAAACTCAAGCTCAACTTGCCAAACCAGGCAGTCAGCCGTCGTTGGCCCCCTCCTGCAGACTGCAGGGCGCACTGTAGAGCAGATGTTAACATACGACACCTAGTTACAGTCGCATGCCTACATCAAGCCGGAGCAAGGACGGCGGTAATCAGGCAATGAAAAACCGGCAGTCCGTGTGAGGCCCCCAGTGCATGTAAGAAGCAGCTTGCCGGTGAGCTCGGGCGGTCTATGTAACACATGCGCCACGCCGCGTGTATGAAGCCGTTGTGGCGCCACCCGCGACCAGCGAGTGTATCACGATGGGATGGGCTAGCGGTACATACTGCCGTGGAAGGGTTGCCAGCACAGCAACGTAACCCGAAGACTGAAACAGAACTCCTGTATCCCCAGCCTCAGACACAACACAAACACAGCATGAGTGTTAGCTCCGAGTGTCTTTGAAAGAAAGGCAGCTATACAAGCCTGTTGATGGTAGTTAGCTCTCGTCCAAGTTACCTGCGTATCCACATACCGTGCCTCTTTTGTCTTGGGAACCTCAAGCGTGTTCGACAGCTTTCCCCGATCCTTCCAGTGACACCCTACGTACAGATCAGCCTGCATGTGGTGAGCTGATGGCTGAGTCATCCTTCATTCACACATACTATGTAGGTATACCGCCTGGGCAGCTTCTTTACTGCGCGCTTACCCAGCCACAACGGTGATCCTCTGGGAAGGCCAAAAGAACCATCACATCCGCCTTCCCCCTCCTAGAGCGGCAGTCGGACCCTTCTGATCAATGTAATGCAAGCCCTCTTCGCCAAGTATCAGCAAGGCGATGCTACTCTGGTTTCTCCGCTCACAGAATAGGGGTCTGGTGTTAATCGGCCGAAATGTACAGACTCAACCCGCTCGTACGTAGTACGTCAATCGATTAGCTTAAAAAATGTCCCCAGCGAATCGGCATGACGAGATAAGTACCGCATAATTAGGGGACCAAACTTGTTATACGCTACCATTCTACTATATTCGAAGCTTTTAGCTTCCTTCCTTAGCGATGTGGAGATCCCTCCCGAGACTTCGGTTCGATGCGGCAGCTCGCGCTCTCGGAACAACGCGGATGAGATACCTATGTAGTTAGATGTTGTGCGCCTGTTGTTTCATGGTAGGCTAGCCGACGTAGTAGCCTAGCGACTCATTTAGCCCGTGAGGGCATCCAGACCAACGGGATGTCAAGTGAGGCAGTCAGCCACGTGCGTGGTGGTGGGAAAGTCTCAGCAACCGTTTTATCACGGCTGAATTCTCCGAACATTGATCGTACCGAATCACAACCGGAATCTGATATGTGTCTTAAACTTGAAATTCTTGATCTTCAGCTACATGCAATTCAGATGGAACTACTAAAAGCACGGTAACTTAAACCCAGCAATCACTCGATACCTACACAAGACGTGGACCCCAACGACCTTGCTGCCGATGGTTGTTCCGAAGAAATCTGGCGTGGCTACCATCACGAAGAGGCGTGTATCTCGCGCCAGGCGGACATCGAGGAAGGTTCGCACCTAAAAACGGCGTCTCCTGGATCACAACCAATACCATGTGGCAGTATCAAAAGCGGGAAACCCCTGGCCCATCAAGACATGGTCAGCGTTGGACATCTACGTACATAACTACCTATATTAAAGGCTTCAGCTCGGTGTAGAAGCCTTCTGGTTCTCTGCAGGCCTACCGTTGCATTAATATAAGGCTAGGCCGCTATCCTTGACGCTCCCGCCCGTTCTAAGTAAGTACGTTGTGCAGCTTGCGCCGATGCCATTGAACCAATGTGGGTGTCGATGATACGATGTAGAGTGGCTATCTACGCATTTGGGGGTAGGCAGGCTCCTGCTGCTTGACTTCAGCCGCATGCATACGACACGCCTTGCCTGAGAACAATATAACTTCCTTCTTCTTCTTCTTCCTCCTAGCCTTATGCACAAAGCGACTTACTAATGATATATATAGAGATTCTGATGATGCTACACGCCTGCATTACGAACGAGAATGTCACAGTAAAGAAAGGATCAGAGAGGCTAAGTGCTCGGAGCAAGAAGCGAGAGTAAAGGGGAAGATCTAGAAACGCCCACGATAGGGAAACCGCACCAACGGCGATCGACCCCGCAGTCTATCCGAGGGTCTCATCGTGTCCTCTGGAGAAACACCACTAGGTATCGACTTCCCCGGTCCATTTTGAGTGGACGGGGAAATGCTGGGATCTCGACTCCAGCTGATTCATGATACTCCAATTGGCCATAGATTGTAGCTACCAATGTGATTCGGGGAGCACCCTTGACAAGACGCCAGCTCTTGCAGAGTTTTATGACTACTCAGGTCAAAGACTGCAGTGGGCTTGTTTATCTCAGTAGCTACTGTTCGACATACGCCTCTGGTGGTGCTCATCAACGGCTGCCTCGGGTAGCTCCGCCCATTCAACGGTGAAAACCTGCGATGAGCCCGAGAGGCTCGTCGTAGTCAACTATTGTTCTAGGGCAATCGATGAGGACGCTGCTGTTATATTACAATGCATCCCCCTTTCCCCCCCTCTCTGCCACTTTGGTGGTGCTTCCCAGGCTTATCTTGACTAAGGGTGGAACGGACTCGGGGAATGCAGGCGGTGCGACTACGGTTGCTAGTGCTTGTCGACTGGTCAGCCCATGGCACTTACGCCTTGATTCTCGACAAGAGTGTCAGCTAGATGGAAGCAACATTTTGTTAGGAAACTTGGTGGCTAGAGATCTGGGGAGGAATAACCGTTGAATTAATCTGTATTCGCAGTTTGGTTTGCAGTGAATCATGGCTGAAACGTTTACCTCGTACTCATGGCCTATGTAGACCTAAACTAACGCATACTATATATACGATCTGGTTATGTTTGCCCCTTTGTTTCCCTGTAAGTAGTCGCTTCTGAGGTTTCATAACGTACAGCATCAGACAATATAAGGGGGCTTAGGACTTAGGATTGTGGAAGACCGGATTTCATGATCAAGACTGGCTTATGACCTCGCTATCTGTGTACTCTCATGTCAATTGCTCAAAGTCAAGTGGCAGTTAATGACTGGGAAACTTCCTCTTGCTTAAACGGCCCGCCTGGGGAAATTCTCGAAGGATCACCAACTCAATTATATTGGTATTATATATGAATATATAGAGCTGTGAGCGACTTCGAACCAACCTTGAGATCTAATACCTGCGTAGTCACAGATGAGAAGTAATCGGTCAGCTCAATGGTAGTTGCAGGCATTGATATCATGGAGGGTTATCCTTATATCGTAATCATTCACGCGGCGAGACAAGTAAGGACCTGTAACATGCCAAGGTCTACGTAGCCGTCGATGTGTTTGAATGGACGGGATTGCCCGTTTGTTTTGCCTGCGGGGTTGTCAGACAGCGAGCCGCAGCTTGCAGCACAGCCTTCCCTTCCACTTCTTCTACCTACCCACTGCATCGCAGTAGATACGGATTTTGACATCAAATTAATACTTCATCCCGATCAAAAAAGACGTCTATGGCCTGATATCACAGGAGAAGCGGTCGGGATCGATCATCGTTTCCACTGACTACTTGTCTACTTACGTACCAGCATATTCGTGACCTGGTCCCCTCCGGGAGGCCTGTTGACGGCAACTTGTCGCAGGCTTGCTCAACGACCACTTATTCCCCTCACTTGCCTTCCTAGAACAAGAGGCGTATATCAATTTCGCCGAGTAGCAGAGGCTAAGTACCTTCCTAGCAATGACGCACTACTCAGGACCAGGCTCCAATCCGACCTTTTGGTCCAACACCGGATCTCGGGCGGGGTCCCCACCACCGCCGTACTCACCACATCTCTCGAAGACATCCACGGCACCGCCCTCCTATCGGAGCACGAGCCCGCCTTCCCAGGAGCGAACCTCTCTCCTTGGCCGGCACGAGCGTGTGACTGTTTCCTGGGGTACCTACAGCAGAGAGACGTGGGAGGAATGGCGCCGTCCCCAGCAACGGCGCCAGAGGGCCCGGAGTATATCTGGTCTGGATAATCTACTAGTATGCTTTATGGGACTGATCGCCGTTTTATGCTTCATCGGCGTGATCGTTTTCATGCTGTTCCTGGGCTGGAATCTCCTGCGGCGCATAGGCCTAGGGGGTTTTTGGCCGGCTCCTCCCACATACTCAGTGGCCATTATCGGTGGGTGTTTTTTTTTTTTTTTTTTTTTTTTTTTTTTTTTTTTTTTTTTTTTCAACTTTCATAAAAACCACGTGGGAATAGGAACGCAAGCAGCAGCGGCTAAACTCGATCGCAGGGGCTGGTCCTGCCGGCTTATCAGCGGCACACCATCTGCGGAATTCTCCAGCAGCCGGCGGCGCGCACTATGATATCACGCTCTTCGAAGCTGGTCCCTCTGTCGGCGGGAAACTGGCTTTCTTCGACTCCAATGGCAGTGGTAGAACGTTCCCGTACAACGACATTACGCTCGATCCGATAACCGCCGAGGATATCGCGGGTCCTGCGCTGATGTGGAGAAACCTCCTGTTCACCCAGTCATCCGAGAGGATCCTAAGAGACAAGGTCGAGTTCTCCGAAAGCCCGAGCCAGAAAGTCGGATAGTGAGTAAACTGGATCTCATGCGCCCCCTTACATTTCTAGATAACTGGTCTCAGACCTTCTGACTACCGTAGTTACTCTACAGAGCGCCAGTTCGTCGTCGAGACGACCCGGCCCTATAGCGAGACGCCCATGACGGAATGGCTCAGTTTGATCTTGCGCTACGGCTCGTCCGTTTGGCACGCGGGAGGGATCCCGCGCGCGACAAACCTTCGCGAGGACATCAAAGATTTACCGTTATGGCCCAATGTGCCCAAGATCTTGTCGTACCTGAACCTTAGGGAGCTCGCGCAGCAGCGGGCATCCGATACGCTGAACAGCTGGGGTATCAGCGAAGCGTACGCGAGGGAGATATTAGCTCCGCAGGTCGAGAGAGGGCGGAGCCTGCGGATCCCGCACATGAGCGGGCTCTCGATGGTCCTGGCGGCCGCGCAGGAAGACTCGGCCTGCAAGCACATGGGCGGGGACTTCGTTGAGAGAATGGAACAGATCGTGCGCGTCTTGGGTGGCGTGGATGTTCGGACGAACTCGAAAGTCACCAGTATCGAGCGGGGCAGTCGCAACGGCAGCGAAAGCGGAGCTACCTGGCTCGTCCGACGCGAGGGGTTCGGCCATGCCGATGTTGAGGCGTTCGATCGTGTCATCGTAGCAGCGCCAGGTCTTGAGCATGAGCAACGGTTGATCTTCAGCCACTCAGACAGTGACCGCACTACTACTGACGATAGCAATAATGACGATGACGATGACGATGATGAAGGCGTTGACGTCGGAGAGGCTGTTGAGTTCGATCACGTGTACGTGACGCTATTCACGACATCCGAGCCCCTGCGCAACCCAGTCCCCGGGGCGGTTGAGACGGGAGTTCCGCCGCAGGTCCTGTTCATCGACTATCTCGAGGGAATCCACGAGGTCACCTACGTACGGGAGGTGGTCCGACACCATAATGATGGAAGCAGCAGCATCGAGCACCTCTACCGTTACGTCACGGAAGAGGACATCTCGGATCTCCTAACCCCCAATCCTACGATTACCTGGTCACACCATCGTCGGGTAAGTTTTAGTTTCGAGGTTACCATACAACCCCTGGTCATGATACCTAGCGCCAACATGCGAACTAATATGCTCATCCGTTGCTATATGATATAGGTCGACTACGCATACCCGCTGACATATCCGAGGACGCGGTATCCTTCTTTCAGCCTGGATGACGGGCTGTGGACGACCGGACCTCTCCACAGCATCGGTGATACGGTGGACCTCAGCTGGCTGGCCGGCAAAATCGTTGCTCAACAGGTCCTTGATACCAGGTAAAGGATATTCTGTGCTCTGGTAACAACGAAGATATCCCAGGTCGTGAGCGTGCTTAGACCTGATCAGACCTGGTGTAGGCGGGTTCGTAGCGAATGCTGTTCCTACGTTGGCGAGTCGAATGCTGAAGCTATCACCACCCTACCATTTGATTTTGATAGAGAATCAAGCAGAGTCGTAGCAGAGCACCTTCGTAGTAATTGGATCTCGGTGCCCTTGGGGAAGTCCAAGCAAGGTTGACTGTCGAATTATTTCGTTGGAAGTTTTTGGTATGCATCTAATATGTAGGTATGTATTCGTATGTACGTACTTGTATGTCGTTACCTACCTACCTACATAGTACCTACAAACCTGGGTAGTAGGTACCTATGTTACGTATACATACTTCGTAAGCTTCCAGGTTTATGCAGACGGGCCCTAGAGCAGGGCTATTTCGGAACAGGATTTCTATTATCCGACGAGGTGTTGACGCATTGAGTGACTCAAGTTGCTCTTACTCGAAATTTTGAGTTAAACCCCGCCTTAATTGAGCCTTGAATCTTGAGTCAGTCACCACCTTCCAATTTCGAATTCTACCAAGTACTTCTTTCCCAGGTAGTTTCGCTCACGTCAAGCATACGGGAAGAAAGTCGCGTAAGAAATCGAACGTAGACAGGAGCTTCTCATCATGGCCGATTCCACCGGGGCCAATGCCCCTGCCGTCGCCGACGCCACTGAGGCCGTTGGCAAGCTCCACCTGGATGAGGTGACGGGCGAGATGGTCTCCAAGACCGAGCTCAAGAAGCGCCAGAAGAAGCGGGAGAAGGACGGGAAGAAGGAGAGCAAGCAGCCAGCAGAGCAGGCCGAGAAGAAGACCAAGAGCGCCGAGGAGGATGAGAGCAATCTCAGTCCCAACCAGGTATGGCCGGAACATCAGCACCACATCATCACATCGTCACATCGTCACATCGTCACATCATCATCTTTTCCAGGCATGCCGAGATGCTAGATGCTACCTAACCTGGTATGCTAACAGAAACACTGCAGTACTTCGAGATTCGATCTAAGACCGTCAACGAACTCCACGCCCAGGGAAAGGCATACCCGTACAAATTCCATATCACCTACGACATACGCAAGTTCGCCGACGAGTTCAAGCACCTGAAGAATGGCGAGTCGGACAAGTCCAAGCCCATTCAACTTGCAGGGAGGGTGTACGTCAAGCGATCGGCTGGTGCCAAGCTCGTCTTCTACGACCTCCGTTCCGAGGGCACCCGGTTGCAAGTCCTTGCCCAAGCCCAAGAAGTGCCCGAAACCGCCCCTGACTTCGAGTCTCAGCACGTCAATATTCGTCGTGGCGATATCGTCGGCGTATGCGGCTTTCCCACCAGAACGAACCCCAAGAAGAAGCAGGGTGAGGGTGATTACTCTGGCGAGCTATCCATTGCCGCTACCGAAGTCGTCCTCCTTTCGCCATGCCTGCACCAGATCCCCAGTGACCACTTCGGATTCAAGGATCCCGAGCAGCGTTTCCGCCAGCGATACCTCGACCTGATGATGAACGATAAGGCGCGCAATGTCTTCCTTACCCGGGCCAAGGTCGATTCTTTCATCCGCAGGTGGTTCGACGACCGTGATTTTATCGCTGTGCAGACCCCTATGCTGAACGCCATTGCCGGTGGTGCTACGGCGAGGCCGTTTGTTACCCACCACAACGACCTGGATATGGATATGTTCCTTCGTGTAGCACCGGAGCTGTACCTGAAGATGCTGGTCGTCGGAGGCCTGAACCGGGGTAAGCTGATTTTATGTCCACAACCCTGACTTCCTGCTAACTTCATTAGTCTACGAAATGGGTCGCCAATTCAGAAATGAGGGTATTGATCTTACACACAACCCCGAATTCACGAGTTTGGAGTTCTATATGGCCTATGCCGACGTAAACGACCTCATGGGAATATCTGAGGAGCTCGTATCGAGTCTTGTTAAGCATATTCATGGATCGTACACGACCACCTACCACACGGCGAAGGGCGAGGAGATCAGCATCAACTGGGAAGCCCCATGGCGACGCATTGATATGATACCAGCTCTGGAGGAATGTACTGGGGAGAAATTCCCCCCTGCAGAAGAACTGCACACTGATGAAACCGGTGCTTTCCTCAAGAAGGTCCTCGACAAGGTCCAAGTCGAGTGCACACCTCCTTTGACCAATTCAAGAATGCTCGACACTCTAGTCGGACATTTCCTGGAGGAACAATGTGTAAGTACATGCACTCTCTATTATTGGAAACCCAATGCTAACTCAATGCAGATCAACCCGACTTTCATCACGGGTCACCCCCAGATGATGAGCCCGCTGGCCAAGAGTTCGCGAACAACACCCGGACTATGCGAGCGGTTCGAAGTCTTCGTCTCGAAGAAGGAGATCATCAATGCGTATGTTTTAAATAAACCTTTTCATCCGTGGTTTTCTTCTTGTTAGCTGACACATCTCTAGCTACACGGAGTTGAACGTTGCGAGCGAGCAGCGCCTACGGTTCGAAGAGCAGGCTCGCCAGAAGGCCCAGGGTGACGACGAAGCCCAGCTCGTCGATGAGACGTTCTGCCGAGCCCTCGAGCACGGTTTACCCCCCACGGCTGGATGGGGCATGGGCATTGACCGATTAATCATGTTCCTGACGGACAACTACAGCATTCGGGAAGTTTTGGCTTTCCCAACAATGAGACCAGAATAGAGTGGCGTGTGAGCGAGAGCCAGCATCTCCATCGTGCCTTGCCACGAACCGGCTGCTTGATATACTCATATCCGATGCAGCAGGTATATTTGATGCCGACGCAGGTCCTTCTCACCAGCTCGCTGCACTGTAGAAAGAGGTTTCCTAGTGAGCTACCTTATGCAGTATGCGGGTCGTTCCTAGATAGCCCAGCGCAATACTGCTAGATAGAGCGAGCATCTGCCACATTCACGTGTTCGGGCTACTACATAAGTGGGAAAAGGCATCGTCTTATGTATGTGTTTACGCTTTGATTGTTACAATAGAGGAATATGATGCTCTAGAAACGGTAAAAGCTCTTGAAGCCTAACTTATTCAGTGCCTGTGATGTTTACTGATATTTACACTTCCTTCCTAATCACTTGCCTATTTACTAGAGCCTTGCCTCCACGTAGCTATGGTCAATTGGCAAACTTAGGTTTGTTTGCATACATTCTATTCGGGAACAGCAGCAGGGCTTGCTTAGCAGCAGTTGACAACTTTCAGACTCGAGTTCACGTGTTTCAGCCTTGCTTCATCGCGTAAGAACCGCCTTGTCTGGATGATAGACCTTCTTAGCCTCTGAGGAAGAAGAAAAAAAATCAGTATTATACTGGTGCCGGCGATCCCGTGGGAAACTAGTTACAAGTTACATGGATACTTTATGCGTTCAATGGGGAAATAGTTAACACGCATTGGGGCGGGGGGTTCAAGCCTCTCCTCTTTCTCTCCCTGGGCAGGGCTAAAAAAGCAGTGAAAGGTCATCAATGGCACTGCGCTTTCATGATGTCATACGAGTCTGTTCGTAGTAGAAAGCTACCCAAAGAACGAACTAGGTAGGTGCTGCATGTTGTATTTCCCGTCTCCTTTTCCATGACCCAACTACAACTAGGATGGTGGTTCGCTTCCGGGCATCAGCTGCCGGAAACCTCCAAGTACTTAGGTAGCCATCTAGGGGGCATTGCACTGGCAGTGGTAAATCGGTGTACCTCTTTACCTACCTTAGGTACTATAATGCAGACACATTGGTTCAGGGGTTTGGTTTGGGGTTCGGGGTTCCACGGAAAGTGCGCGCAAAGTGTAATTAAATCATGTAGGAAGGACAAGCTCAAGCTCACTCACTGCTCCGAGGAAAGAGAGGGCTTACACATATCATATCATACCATACACACAGGAGGGAGAGGCGCTTTGAAACGCCTAGAACCTCAGAATGAACTTCTCGTCGACAGTCCGGGATACATACATTTGGCAGACAGCGCCACGCGTCATAAACAGGATGAATGTTTGCTTTCTGCTGAGCTCGAATCTTCCTCTTAGGAGGGGCGGGGGCTCTAATCAGAAAGAAAAAACCCCCTCTGGGTTAGAAAGTAGGTATTACATGAATCCTCTGGTAGGAGAGCAAGTCTCTTTGATTATCCCCGCCCCCTGGCACGTGAAAGGTGCATGCCTCTCATCCAGATCTTCAAGCCATTACATTCGTCTGTCCATAGGTCTGTCTGTACGCCAGCTCCTGGTTACGCAGTGTGCCAAGAGCAAAGTCCAAAACCAACGTAGACTCACCTACCTGCCTGCCTGCCTGCCTACATCCCAGCTAGCATGCACATCCACGCAGAACTCGCTGACTGATTTGTGTGTCCGACAGACGACCAACGGGAGCAAACAAAAACAGAGCTTGTAATTAGGACGCCCCCCCCTCCGCCAATTTTGTATACCTCAAAACTCCAAAAAGGGAGGTCCAGTTGAACCAGGTAATGAGTCCTATAAAACGACGGGATAAAGATTTCTAGACGAGATAAAGTGAGGGAGAGACAGATGGAGCGATGTCTCTTCTGCTCCTGCCCCTGCTTCTTTCCTTCTAAGGCATGCACGAGTGAGTCCGGACGGCCTTCGGGCCAAGCTCACTACAGACAAAGGCGGTTGGTTAGCTATCCATCTGTATCGCTTCGTGATTGGAGTAGAAGAAGAGAGAATAAAGATAAGATTTATAATAAAGCAGAGCCAAGGGGAGAAGTAGGATACATAAAAGGACAAACAAACAGGGGCGAGGCAAATTAGGCAGAAGAGAAAAAAAACATACTTATAATCCACCCTCGTCAAGCTCAGCATGCGCAGCGCCTCGGCGTCGACGTTGTTGTGGCAGAAGACGAGCCGGCCGAAGACGAGCGCGCCGAGGAACATGGCCTCCTCGAAGCCGTTCTTGGTCCACTCGGCCAGGTAGGTCGGCAGCGTGGCCAGCTTGATGCTGGTCGGCGTCTGGCCGTGGCCGTGGTGCTGGTTGAGGAGGTTGCTGCTGCTGCTATGGTGCTGCTGTTGGAGCTGGAGGGAACCGGGACCGCCGACGTTACCGACGCCACCCATGGTGATATCGCCGCCGCTCGTGCCGCCAGGGGTGGAGACCGTGGCGGTCTGCTGCTGTTGCTGCGCCACCTGACCGGGCACGCCGAGCGACGACGCCGTGGTCGCTGCCTGCAGGAGCGGGTTGACGCCACCCGCGCTCGGAAGGGCCAGCTGACCGCCGACGCCGGCGTAGGGACCGGAGCCGGTGGGGGTCTGGGAGCCAGTCCCCGAGGGGGTGGCCATGTTGGAGGGCAGCTCGGAGGAGAAGATGGTGGCGGAGCTGGGGGAGACGAGGTGGCGGGCGTGCAGGGTCTGCAGGATGTTCTCGCGCAGCCCCTTGAGGCGGCTGCCGTTGCCGACAAAGACCAGGCTGTCCCAGCACGCCGGGCGCCGGTACGGCTCGTCGATCCCCTGCACCGCGTGGTAGATGGCCGCCACAATTCGGTCGATCTCGCCGCGGTCTGCGAACTGGAACCGCTCCGGTCCCACCTCGATGTCCTTCTGCACCCGCTTCGTCCGTCGCTCCGTCGTGAGATTGCCATTGGTTTTCGGTGCTGGCTCCGCCGACGCTGGAGCCGAAGCCGAAGCCGCAGCGGGAGCCGGAGGCTGAGGTTGCGAAACATCGTCCTTCGCCTCCTCAGGCTTTACTTCCCCAGTGGGAGGAGGAGGAGCCTCCGCGTCAGCTGCGGATGCGGGTGCCTCGCCGTTCGTAGGATCAGGGTTAGAAGTGACAGTAGCATTGGGGTTGGCTTCCTCCGCCGTGGCGGTCCCGTCCGACGAAGCGGGAACCTGCACGTCCTCGTGGACGAGCTCTTCGTAGTGGAAGACGGTGAACCTCTTCTTGGAGTTGGGTAGTCTGATGGCGGCGGCGGCGGCGGCGGCCTCGGCTTCCTGACCCTTGGCGTTTTTCTTCGCCTTCGCCTTTTCCGCCTTCTCCTTCTCCTTCTTGGCGAGGAACTCCCGGGCGTTCCCGCTTGTGACGATGTTCGCCACGTCCAGCACGCCGTCTTCTCCCTCCTTAGCTACTTCGGCGTCCGTCTCGTCCATCTCGGCGAGTGCCGCTGCCGCGTCGGGCTCTAAGACCTGGGGCGCGTCCGCGTCTGTGGGGAGCTCCATGAAGTCGGGCGAGTCCGGCGCGTACGGTAGAACTTCGCAGAGCGAGCTCTTCTTCAACTGCTCGGCCATGTCGTACGTGAAACCTTTATCTTTCAGAAGCGACAGTAGCTTCTGAGTAAAGATCTCCCCCCCGGATATCTCCCGGGAGGGGCTGGGGAAACCCAGGCTCTTCTGACTGACAATGAGGTTGTCAGAAATGCACGTGACATCGACCTTCTCAAACCCGATGTCTACCACAGTCACCGTCTGATGCTTTAGTCCGTATTGGCACGCGATACCGCTGTGTAGCAGCGAAAGAGCAGGAGTCTTAGTCTTCTCAAATATGTAACGCGCAATATTTTCGCAATCACCGCGGGTCCATTGCGGCGATGCCATGATGACAATCGGCGTGTTGTGGTTCGTCTTCGTCAGGGTGCTGTGTACATGATCCAGAAAAGCTAAAAATGCTTGTGTATTCACGATACGCCCACCTACGAAGTACATGTTAGCTTAAGTTCGCGCACATTCTTCTCCCCTGTCTTTGCTTGGGGGTTAATGTAGCTGATTTGCGCGCATCTGCGCATAATCGCGCACGATGGTGTGCTATATCTAATATGCTCCGCTGATCATGCATCGCATCGCATCGCTCCAAACTCACCCTGCAAAGGATAGATAGCGCCTTCGACGTTATCGGGGTCTTCGACGTCTTCGTAGTCGTCCTCGTTAAACGCAGCCGTTCCATTCGCCGCCGCCACTGCCGCTCCGTTAATTGCCGCCGTAGCCTTCTTGCGTCTGTATGTGTGATACGGCCGGTAGCCGCTGCCGGCGCCGCTCGGGTCCTTGAACATGCGGGTGGGGAAGCGGTGCGTGGGCGGGGTGAGCTCGTTGCAGCCGAGCTGGGCCATGGTCGTCTGGCTGCCGGGGCAGATGACGAGGACCATCTCCTCGCGCCATTTGCTCTGCTGGCTGGCCATGGTGTCGTTTCCGTTTCCGTTTCCGTTCGCGGGGTGGTGCCCGTTTTCCTCTCCGCCTACGCCAAGGCCTCTCGTGAGCTCTCGATTGCGGGCGCGCTGCCCTCGGGGCGTAGAGGTGTTGTGAAACTGATGGAGGTAATGATTACGATGGCCGAGGGGGACGGGTGTGTTCGACTTGCCGCGTCGCTGTCGTTGCCTGCCGAGTGTGCGACTCGGGATAGAGGCAACTGCGTGTCCAACTGCGTATCCCTTGGGGAGGCGCTTCCCGTTGGATGATGGGGTATTGGGATTGAAGACGGCGAAGGTCTGGCCGTTATCACTGCTAGAATTGCCGTCGTGAGCAGAAGGCGTGCGGGGCAATGCTACGTCGTCGTCGTCGTCGTCTGCTTCCTCCTCTACCTCGAAAGAATGCGATAATGACGGCAGTCTGGGTCTATCGAGAAAGGAGGGCTGGAGAATTGCTCCCAGCTCGCGCGGACCGACGCGACCCCAAGCGTGATTGGCTGCAGGTTTGGCTTTGGCTTGGCGTGCTGGCTGAGGATCCCCAGGCCGTTTGTCGTCGCTTTCTACTAGCCGGAGGTTACCAAGTTTGGCAGACGGTGGAGCTGCCTCTTGAGCTTGACCTGGAGCTGGAGCTGGAGCTGGAGCTGGCTTAGAAGGTCTGCTGTGGCGGTGATACAGGAAGGGCGTCGGATGTGTCAGCAGCGCTTCTCGGAATCTGGGCTCGGACGAATGCCGAATGCCTATTGTGGCTTACCAAGGGAACTCAAGTTCAATGGAAGGAGCTACAGCAGGAAAGCAACATGGATAAAAGCACAATATGCATAAAACTTGGAAGCAAGAAGGTGAGACCAGACAAGGATCTGGTGAGGAAGCTGAGGCAGCTGTGACTCTGTGAGGGTCGCACTTACCCTGACTGGCTGGAGGGGGATCCATTGGGGACAGACGCCTCTGTGGCTGGTGTAGACGCCTGGGCGGCGCTACGGCGTTTAGTCTCCTTGGCTCGTCCCATTGTTGAAGTCTCGTGATTTCGCGTCGTCTGATGCCAAGAATCTTGGGGGTATGCAGGTGATGATGATAGTCCACGATGAAATGAGATGCCTCAATGACGTCAGGGAGTTTTGATCAATGAAAGGGATTTCACACTGATCAGTTGATGAGTACGGGTACGGGATATAGAAATTGGCATGTCCTAATCACACCACGCGTTTCCTCAACGACCAGATTGGAAGAGTCTGGAGGTCACCAAAGTACCTACTTACCTACCTACCTGCCTACATACCTACCTACCTACCTACCTACCTACCTACCTACCTACCTACCTACCTACCTACCTACCTACCTACCTACCTACCTACAGACATACATACATACAGACTGGACGGCCGGTATGGATACTATCAGCATTGGAACTCGCTGTTGTTTACTGGGCAGACAGACACCTGGCATACACATGTTAGACTGCTACGGGTTTCAGACTTCGTAATAGTACAATTGCGTTATCTTCGGAACCTCTCCTTTCCCTAGGACTGTGACGAGAGCTCTCTCTCTCCATGGCTCCCGTGAAATACACAGCGGCCTTCATGAACGCCCTCCCATGTCCTCCTCACCATCCCGAAGCCCAAATAGCCCTTGCTAACCTTTCGTAACCAAGAAGAGTTCCTAAAAGCATTATGTACAAGGTATTGATTGAAGTAACGGCTTGTAAATTTTCTGTAATGATAGCTCGAACCAGGCCTTGAACGAGGCCTTACTTAACCATGCATCCCAATATCTTAACAGCGTGAAGTTTACCGCCCCATCAACCATGTTAATGTCAAGTAAAATAGAAGAAAGATGCCTCTGTACCCGAGTCCAATCATTTCCGACCCACATCTGGTATCGTGACTTATAATCTGAATATCATTCCATTCGCATGCTGCCGTGCCAACTCCAAATCCTTTTAACAATCGTCAATCAAAGGCAGAACGTATAATATATCAAGCAACAGTGACCTGTACCCCGTGGCTGGAGGCCATATTCGCCTGCTCATCTGCATCCGATGATGCCTGGACCATGTCGCTCTCGCGTTTGGAGGATCGATCTTCGACCTTGATGGAGTCCATCTCCGTGCCCTTCTCCGAGTCCTTAACAGAGTCTTTAGCCAGGTCCTCATCTGCATCTTGCAGCTCAGTTGTCGGCATAGCGGGTTGTTCCACAACCAAGTCTTCCTGCCCACTGGCAGGCGCCTCATCGCTCTGGATCACCGTAATATCGCTGTTACTCCTTTCGATTGGGTTGGGAGTAGCATATTGTAAACTCGCTGTCAAGGTGTCCTCGTTTTCGGGGTCGAGGTCAAATTCTTGCCGGAGAGGGCTGCTGACCATGCCTTCGCCTATCAACTGACTCTTTTGACGGGATGAACGGGCAGGACTACGTGCCGGTAGGGGTGGGGGTACTCTGCGTGGGATAGTGACAACAGCACCCTTAGCTGAAACTCCTTGCGACATGGTCATCCGCTGGGGCGTTGGGGCCGTCACAACTTCGAACACTACGGCATCTTCGGCATCTTCGAACTCTTCGTCGTCGTCGTCGTCGTCATCAGCATCTTCATCATCGGCATCAGCATTGGCATCGACGTCAGCTTCAACCTTGGCATCGGCTTCGTCCTGACTAGCATCATCGCCATCGCTGGTTGCGTCGTCCTTTGTCGGAACTTCTTCTATCGCAGCTGCAGGAGACTCTCCCATGCTTACGGCCGCATCCTTGCTTGTTTCATCATGATCTGTCGAGTCTTCATTTCCTTCCCCTTCTTCTATTGTTGTGATAGTTGTTGTAGGTTTTTCCTCTATATCCGGGAAATTTGACAACTTCCTCAACGAGCTCAGATCAATCTTCGTGTAGTCGACTTCCTCTGGCTCCTTCGTTACAGGGGCTTCCTCGGTCAACTGTTGGAGATTACCGTCCTCACTCTGGCTCGGTGTAGTCTCGGGTGTGCTGTTGAATGTCTGGGTCCCCGCATCGGTCATCTGGCTGCGCTCGGTGGCTATTGTCTTGCTAGACATATAACTTCCTCTGTTGCTTCGTGATACAAAGGTGTCCACGCTACGACGGCTGATCCGAGGAAAGATTGGACTCGATGGGCTAGGATTAAAGTCGAATACACTGCTTTCCGGTCTCAAGCGGCTACCCGCCTCGCGAATCTCCAACCCTGCCATTTCTAGTGCAACAACGCCAAACGGATCGGGATCATCCGGTTCCGGTATCCCAAAAGACGGCGCGGCGCCGTTTATACTACTCGTCGGCGATTCGATAGTAGCGTCGCTCGGGGCTGGGTGTGCTGACAGTTGTTCGACGAGAGCTGCATCATAATCGGTTCTGCCTTCGGCAGCTTTCAGCATTTCGGTTAGTTGTCTCGTCTGTGGTAAGCTTTGATTGATGTCGCCAGCCAATATTTTAGGAACACCAAGCTTCATCCCATAAAATCTCTCGTTTTCATCGGCTCGTTCGCTCAGTACCGTTCCGTCTAGTTTGATCTCAGCTAGTTGTCCTTTCGCTTTCACGTAGGTGATGACAGTGTCGCTCAAGTCCGCCCATCGCAAGTCGTTTTCAAGCAGCCCCAAAGATACAAGAGGGCCAGCCGTAAGACTCACGTCAGTACCCAGGGTAAACTTCTGCCTGGCGAATGTTTCAAGCACGTGGAAGTTGTTGATGACGAGGATGCAATCATATATATCGACGCCGAGGACGAACCCTAGGCTCGGGGTCTGAAGCATCAAACCCGACGGAGGAGACCAAGAGCCGTCGGTCTTGCGAGCTATCAAGATGCCACTGCCACCGGAGCCCGCTGTCCACAACCCAGATCGCATCGATGTGAACACAGCCAAACCCAAAGCATTCTGTATTATCCGCGGCGGTATTTTCTTGGAAATTTGGTTGGCTGAATAGCTGCTTAAGGTGGTGTGCACGCTAGAGGGCCGGGTATCGGGCGCTGAGAATCCATCATCTGAGGCTTGACATTAGCAAACGGAAACGAGCAGCTTTGGACGGAGGATAAGATGGGGTGAACAGTACTGCAGAAGGACTTGATGATGCGGGCAGCTTTGTCGCATTCTTTGTCTAGTGTCGCAGGCCAGAAGAACTCCCTCGACAAACGGTAATTACTGAAGCGGGCTGAAGGCGAAGGTATCTTGTCTGCCCAGCCGCGAACCTTGTCCAAACTCGTTTTGGACTGGGTATTGTTCGAGTTGGTCGAGGACTTGCTAGTTCGATCCCCCCACGTCGGGAGCAAAGAGGTCACCCGCTGCATGACTCTTTCGCCTTTTGGAACCTCTGGCCAAGCAGATTGGTTTCTCTGAGACTAAGTGTGATATCAGATTAGAGGAGGTTTTTCTCCCACCCGGTGGTTGGTAATGAGGCAAGGCTGTCGGTTGGGGACTGCACGACAACCTATGCGTTCAATAGGCAGGCCATGCGAGAGTCGAATTGTAAGATAGTCTCCGGGCCGAGCGGGCAGAGAAAGGGATGATACGCATCCCCAATCCCCAATTCCCAGTTGTCAGTTTGTTTAGGGGGTTGTTGCCAACAAAAGGAGAGGAGCAAGTCGAACTTCTTCGTCGGGCGGAAGAGGGCGGGCGAGAGATGGAGGGTGAACTCAAGGTACAACGAAGAGCATGATCTGATGGCAATGATGACCAGCTGTTGGTGTGTGTGATGTGGGTGTCACGACATGCACATCACTCAGGTAGGCTGGTAGGTTACCTAGCAGTGAAGTGTGTAGAGGGTGTAGTATGCGACGTTAGAGTCTATTCGTGACGGAGAAAACCCTGGAGATAACTGGGAAGACGGGGGGATCATTGCTTGCATGCGCCAAACAGCACGCACATACTACGGTATGGTAGGTACGTAAGTCAGGCAAGGTTAATATTTAATAAGGTACATAAGTACTATTAAGTGCAGTACAGGGTGGTTGCGCAGCGGTTGGCGGGGGGGAGGGGGGGACAGCTATGGATGATGGACGATGGACGATGGACGATGTGCGATGTGCGATGGACGACGAACGCACGATGAACTATGGTCGTACGCCGTGTGGCCGTATGTACGTATGGCCGTATGTACATACGTACTATGTATGCACGGCTTCCCGGGCTCTTCGCTCTGCCAGATGCTCGCGAACCCCAATAGAAGAGACAGAGACGCCAATGGTGAACCTGGTGGAAGACTTGGTGGAAGAGACCCCAATAGAACTGGACCATGGGCGATGGGACATGGGATCCATCAGCCCATCAAACAGCAAGACAGACAGATGGGACAGAGAAAAGGCCCAAAAAGCAGGGCAGCCTGGAAGTCCAATCCACGCTAGACAGGGGGGGAAGTAGCCTGGGGGGGCTTGCATTAGACATAACCTATTTGGCCTCCATGGTGGGGTAGGCAGCCGGTCATGACTGGTCCGGCTTGTTGGTTTTGGAATTTCAGGAACGAGACTGATTAATGAGGCAGAGTGGCAGACGAGGTGCCGCTTCAGATAGATGGGAGCTAACCTTATGAACTGCCCAGGTGCCATGTATGTATGTACCTACATACGACGTGGTACGCACGACATTACACTACAACGTCGATTCACTCGGCACGCGAGTACTAGCATGCGGGGGTTCATATACATCGTGGATGTATGTTGATATTGTGTAGATTGTGTAGATTGTGTAGATTCAGGAGGTGGTCAGTTGCTTTATCAGAGCGTTGGATGGATATCGGCATCGGCCGTAGCCCGATGAGAGAACCTTCACTTCAGTATTATTGATTATTGAGTATTGAATTTGGTCTTCAGTATATACGGATGACTATATCTACCATGCAGCTGCTTACGGTACGAGCATGGCTTATTCGATGTATTGTAGTTACATGTACCGCCTACCTAGGTATTTAGACGCAGTTGCAGGGCGGCATGCAAAGCGCGCTATAGTAAGTCAGGAGGCGCCTAAGATAGAAGCACCCAGGTTCCGGGGCGAGAAGACGAGGATGCCTCCCATCACGTTACAGGCTTACAGCATTACCCTTTCATCCGGCTTGTGTGTGTTTCTGCTGCAGTTTTGTACTATAGTAAGAGTATGATCGGTCGGACCAAGAAAAGCAATCAAGCACCAGGGCGCACGCGGCACAGGACGTAGTAATGAGGAATAAGCAAAAACCACCTCTGTGGCTGCCTCACAGACACTCGTGCGGCACCAGAATCTCGAGCTGGAATTTATCATGGTTCCACACGCTCGGCTTTTGATACAAAGAATACAAAGAAGGATAAAAGAAACTCGAGAATTGCTAACTTGTACATAGCTATCGTGTCCAGGTATCATGCATACTCATGTTATATCTAATGTTTTTGTTCGAGAAATCGGTTCCTGTTCGAACCCCGCTTAGTTATAACCTAATTGGTATACTCCACGTAGGTACTACGTAAGTCGTAGATCGAGGGATCAACTGCTTTCAAGGCCCACGACAGTCTGACCTGATAGCCGTTCAAAAGCCGAAGAAGAAACAGAAAGTGAAAATTTTAAGATTGCATGCCAACAGTTTTCTAACTTCCAAGTGAGGGTGCAAAGATTTCCAGTTCGTCTTTTCTTGACTGCGTATACCCGAAGAACCTAGTTACCCATTACTGTTAGTCATTACGTATGTCTCACTCGACTCGACCTCTCCAACATCTCCTTTAAAATCCACACCAGTCTTTCTTTCTTTGTCTCTGAGTTTGAGTCCTCATTTTACTCGCGCCGATGGCGTTCCTCGAGTCAAGCGAGCCAGTCAAACACACATGCCTAAGGCTACAGCCTACAGATAAGTAGCTATCCTACCTAAGTAATGTATGAAATGTAGCCGGAGGTATGTAGGTGATGATAGGCGATAATCAATTAAGCCGCCGGGGAGTTTCTACGAACGCACTCCCGGTACCCAAATCCTTGATGCCAAGTCCCTGACACATGGACACATGCAGTGGAGCGAACGATCATTTGTTATTGGTTTGGGTGCTGTAGAATTGTACGTATACTAGGTACCAAGGTATGCATCATCTGCCCGGAATACATGACATGACATGACATGCCAGCCGTCTCAGCCGTCCCAGCCGAGTGAGTGTCAAGCTTTTGGTATCTACCTACCTAGGTACATACATAATAAGTAGGTAGGTATTGGTCTAGAATGTAAAGAGGGTTGGTAAATAGAGTTGGTAAAACATTGCAGGCAGTCTGAGTATTGTTTAGCAGCCTACTAGGTAGACTATACTTAGTCGAGTAGCTGATAAAGCCCCAGAGATGGCAACACCGCCGGAACCATCATCGTGATACTATCATACACCAGAGGTATGTATGAAGAGAATGGGTTCTAACTTCTATCATTGGAACGGCTACTTTCCTCGAATTGATAAATAGGTCAGTGCGCATGAGTCTGTGTAAGAGATTTTAGGGAGCTGGCATTCCGGGTTATTGCGAATGAGACATAAGCTGTTGAGGTTGTGAGCACAGTCTAATCTGTCTACGTTGCAGTCGGTTCGCTCACATCTCCTGGTCGGTAAGTATGCATACATACGAAGTAGTACAGGTAGTATTATGAAGCATCCACATGCCTACCGACTCATTACTTATGTTGCTGCATCCCTACTGCATATGACTAGGTACCGTAGGCACACACTTACTTACCTACGTAACTATGTAGGTGTATATAGATATAGACCTAGGTAGGTATATGCGGTGCATGTATTCGTACCCTGAATCTTCAACAGCTTCGAGACAGTACTGGACATGAAGAATAGCTCACCGCAGATTCCAGGTTCCGTCCCTCATCCCGCACGCAGACGGAATGCATATGTGCGGTGTGCAACTAGTAGTTGGTATGCAAACAGCAAGTTATAATATGTAGCTCGCTCGCATACGTAGTACTTTTAAGCGATCCATAGCCACCTGAAAGTGGTATGTATTACATTACATGGACACCTCGGCTAGACCGAGCGAGCCATGGATCTGTTGCGTAGGTACTTCGCAAGAAATTTTTCTTCCCTTTCCGTCCCTTGATCGTTGGAATAAGTTCAGCTATATATGCTAGCCGGATCGTGAGAGCCACAAGAAACGGGGTTCGCCCACTGATGTTCTACCGCTAAACCATACCCGCAGTACAGTAGTGCGTAGTTACCCGAGTCGCTGGAACTCTGGCGGGGGGGAAGTAAGAGGGCAGGGGGAGGGGCCATAAAATTAGGCGGTTAAGGCTGGCCAGGCTACCCCGGTCCACGATCTTCGCAAAACATTTTGAGAGAAGAGGCCTGGCAACATGGCAACCTGGCATCTGATGCCTGCGAATGGTGGAAGATGGACACGAGCCGGATGCTCGGGATTGGGTCTCTTTTTCCTGTTTTTCCTTTTTTTTCTTCTATCGGTTGCATACGTATAGTACAGGGCCATGTTGCTCGATGGAGAAATGCTCTCTGATCATCATCTTCATCACGAAGCTCAACACTTTCCACTAACCAACTATTGCAAGCATTACAAGCAAGAGCACCCGTATACGATAGAGATATGATGTAATCCGCCCAAGGAAAACAGGGCTATGAGACTATGAGATCCACGCCTGCATGGATACATTTATATATATATTATGTGGATAGGCCGAATTGATCATCATCGTTGTCGAATTTCTTCCATGTCCCAATCAATAATCATGCCAGTGGGTTGGGTCTATCCCCAGTCAGCCAAAAAGTGACCAAGGCAGGCTGGCAGGGCTGGCAGTGAATTTCTCTGATTACCGCCCAGAATGCAACTCTGAGGCGCATCCGGGCCTTTTTCCGACGCAGTCAGCAAGCAGTCAAGCAAGTTCTGGTCATAACAACGGCAACGATAGCGGCACGCCGGCAGCCTGCTTGCTCGCTTGTTCGTTTGCTTGTTTGCTGCTTACGTACGGCTGATCGGTCAGTTATCCCAGCTTGACTGACTTGACTGGCTCTCGCGCTTACAGGCAACTGGATAGGCGCCGCCACGCCTGATGGATGGGGAAAATACACGCCTATTATCGAATGCCTAGACCGGGCACTTGTCTCACGGGTTTCTTAACAAATAAAGGCCCATCATCCACTATGGCGAGCTACATTGTTAATAGGAGATAAAAATGTGCATATTTCTACAGATTGTTATCAGGCGAAACACGAACCAGCTGGATCGTCAATTGAGACAAGGTATGCAAGTAAGTCACCATGTAGGATGCCATTCATTAGGTCAAGGTTCAAAGCTGGGATCTTCATTCTATTGCAATCTGTCGTGGTTTTCTCCCTCTAGTTGGTGATATCCTGTAGTCCCGTACCGTGGTCCCCATCCCGCCCCAAAACCCCCCTGTCATATCATAAACCGTATCAGCTAGATTGTATCGATCATTACAGTCGTCGTGTGTCGTTATCGTGAGAATTCCCAATTATCCCCTTCGTTTCCCCCCCGTGCTCCGGCGTGGCGGCGTGGGGAAAAGTCCTCATCTCGAAGAAAACCTCATAGAACGTGTGAACGTAGCTCATGCAGACAAAAAGCATAAAAAAAGCGAATGCTGGAAAAAATGCGTAAATGCGTCATGCAATCCGATCTTATATAAACGGACCCCAGTACCAAATGAAGAAGAAGAATGAACGCCGTGTGACACGCGCGCTGATACGCGCTCTCTATATAACCGTGATCTGTAACGCTGGAAATTTTTTGAGTGCCGTAGAAAGAATCAATAACTAACGCCAATCGCCTGTCTCTCGCCTCGGTGATGTAAGAAACCGTGGTGAGACAACCGCGCAAAAAAAAGCCGCCATAGGCCGTTGGTTTCACCGGACTCGAATGGAACACTTCAGTTCGGAGCTGGCCACCCATATCAAGTCCCTCCGAAGTGCTGGTGGTTGAAAGGCTTGCCGGGATATGGCCCACCACGAAGAACGTACTGCTCGAAAGGGGTGCAGTTGATGGTGCGTCGCGACGTCCGCACCCATTTGGGGCAAGGGACAGGCTCCCAGGCCTCGTTGGTCAGCGGGTAGAAGTTGTAAGATTCGTGCGAGGACAGCTCGTGGTGCTGGCACTCGAAAATGCCCTCGAGGTGGAGGCGCTCGAGACGGGTCAGTTTGGCCCGAAGTCCGGTGAACAGCGACTTGAACGTCCCTTGGAACAGATGGATTCCCCCGAGTGATACCTCATGGGGCTTGGCAAGTCCGCGGCCCCCAAGTCGCAGTCGGACCAGAGTGGAGCTATGTCGTGCAAGAAAGTCGGTCAAGTCATGCTCCTCACATGACAGCCCCTCGAGAGTCAGATCGGTGAGATGCGGGTACGTAAAGCCGTAGAGTAGTTCCTTGAACACGATCACGAATTTCGAGTTGCCCCTTGTATACGAGTGAAATGCAAGCTTGAGCTGGCGCACGTTTTGGGCGAGTTGGAGAAGGCGCCCAAGTCCATTGACCGCCCTCATGGCGGAGCCCTGGCCCTTCAAACCCGAAGGGTCTAATGTGAGATGAAGCGTAGTCAGACTGTCGAACGATTCCGCGTGAGCAAACCAGTGCTTTCGGTGCTCCGGTAGCCGGAACAGCTCAAGCGGTAGGCGATCGATTTTGAAGGAAGACAGCCGGACACCGTCCAATGCGGCGATGATAGCATCCAGGTTGCTGTACGTCCGGGGACGGTCCAGCACTCGGCAAGTGGCATCCTCGAAGACATCCTGCAACACCTTGTTCTCAGAAGGGTACCTGTTAAAGCAGACCTCGACGCTCGTGAGGTTCGGGAGAGACGAGCAGGCCTCTCGGAAATCGCCAGCCTTATAATGCAGGGGCTTAGTGGCTTTGCGCCGCTTCTCTATTAGATCGTAGCTGCTCCAGGCAGACCCCAGAATCTCATTGCGTTCCTCCGGGGGCAAAACAAAGTGTTGGAACCTGCTGAGAGAATTAGTCACATTGATGCGGATGTGCTTATGAGCACCCATGTTCAGCAGTCGTCTCAATGCGTGTTTGCAGAACCAGCTTGTTTTGGGGGGTGCTGATTATAGCCAAGACGCCGAGACGAACAACACCAGGTGCTTAGATCTAGGAACTCACCAGGAATTCCTCATTCCATCGTGATGGGAGAGCTCTCCGAGATAGATGCAAATTGAGGCGATGCTTGCTCTCAGCCGGTCGTGTTGCGCAATGGAGAGCAGCCGGTCCACGTCCTCCCTCCAAGTAACAACACTGAGGTTCGGCGCCAGCAAGTACTCATAGCCTACATCCGCCAAAGTGCGGTTCGCTTCACGCAGGGTCCGGACAGAGGGGGGGTCGCAGTACGCGAAGATGAGCCTGAGCAGCTCGACCGGAAGCGTCTCCATGAGATGAGGTTGTTATTGGCAAGAGTTGGGTTCAGTTCGAAAAGGCGGGATCCAGGGTATCGATATAAGTAAGCAAGCCAGCCAACCAGAGAGCCAACCAGAGAGCCAACCAGCCAAGCCAAGCTCCGTCGTTCCGTCAGATACAACGTTAACCAAAAGGTGTGGGAGAAACCGCAGGGTCGGCGTCGGCGTCGGCAGCAAAAAGCTCTTCGAACAACCAACGCAGAAAGTATTATATTCAAGAAAGCGCGAAACCCAGCAGAGCAGAGCAGCCAAAAAGGGGGCGGGGACGAAGAGAGACTTTCTTCCTCTGTCTCTCCTCCTGACTAGGTAAGTAGGTGAGCTGCAAAGCAAGGCGACTGACTTCTACGCGGCAAGGAAAGAAAGCTCGTAAGCAGAACAGTTGCAACACCGAAAAGCGGACGGGACTCTGAGGCCGGGCTGTAGTTATATATGTACCCAGACCAGCCAGACCAGCCAGACATCTTCTCCCTCTCCTCCCCTGACGAGGGTGTGGATGTACCTTTCAATTGCTCAGCAAAGTGGCGGAGAAGACAGCAGCCCGGCAGCGGTGGTAGCGGTGGCAGCGGTGGCAGTTAACAGCCAACAGCAGCGAGTCGATGGCGCGGCACGTTCTTTTCTGCAGCAAGCCTCTTGGGGTCTAGGACAAAGCACGCAGAACACTAAACACTAAAATATCGGTGAAGGTAAGACACACGTGTAGGTACCTGACCCTAACACCCTAACAGTGCTAACCCCCTAAAGGCTAACACCCTAGCACCCTAACACCCTGACATCCTGACATGCTAACAGGCTAACACTCTACTTGACACCCTAACCATGCTATCGGGCACCATGCAGCATTGCGGCATTGCAGCAGCGGCATTGCAGCAGCATAATTCAGAATTGCAGCAGTTGCAGCAGCAGAAGCAGGCTTGACAGCTCGGATCGCCTGGATCGCCTGGATCGCTGTTGCTTGGAAGGTTTGGACTAGATGAAATCCCCAGTCAGTCGTGAATTGGCAAGCAGGTACCTACCGATCCAGTCTCTCCCGTCCTTTTTCTTTCACCGCGCCGTCGTTTGGCAGCGTTCGGGAGCTCAGTGTTGCGTTTTTAGTCAGTTCAGTCAGATGGGCGGTCAAGGGCGATGACTGCCCATTGTGCGACCTATCAGGAGCTTTGCGGTGAAGGGGTCCCTCTAGACTCTCTAGTCACATACAGCCCTGAATGAAGGGCGGGCAACCAGACGGACGGCTTTCCATGGAACCTGCTACCTAATATGTAGTATGCACATACATAGAGAGATAGGTAGCAGGTCTGGTAATTACATGGAACTTTGGAACATTGAAGTTACTACTGGATTAGATATCTACCTAGGTACATACCTGTCCATGTACAGAGGGGTGTAGGAGGGCTTACCGAGCGGGTATGTATTGTCCACGGGTACTTATTAGAGTCCGACTGGGAGAAAGACGGGCAGACGGGCAGAGGGGCAGACGGGGGCCGGGCTGCCGGGGAAGGGAGAAAATGAGCTCGAGAAAATCGGACTGCTGCTTGACTTGACTGCCCTGGGACAGTAGCCAGGGAATAATAAAGGTATCTCAATAATAAACATGTCCGGTAGAACCTGCATTAGTTAGCTAGGGCTCTCCAGAGCAGCAGGGCTGCTGCTGTCCAGGTTGTCAGGCTGCCAGGTCGTTACCAGAGTAATTACATACAGCCAGACAGCCAGACAGCCAGAGGCTTCGCTACCTCACCTCGCCCAGCGCTCGTCATTCGCCCGCTAGGCCCGCCGTGGCTTCTAGCGTCATACACCTCACTAACTAACTAGAGATCCGTGTTCTTGGGCCGGATTCTGATAGATTGTCATGCATGTGTTGGGACGAGGACCTGGCAGTAGCCCTGGAAGGCAGGAGATGCGGTGGGTTGGTTTACCGATTTGCTACGTACATACATACATGTAGGCAGTGCGCGCTACGTATGTAACTTATTAAACTATCACAATTGGGCGATTACCCCGATGGGCCGCCTTCCATGTTCTTTTTCCATCTTCTTCCCAGATGCGTAATTACTGGGATAAGCACTCGGGATGTGCAAGCCGATACCGCCGATAGATCAGGCCCGAAAACTAAGACCGGCCGGTTCACCCGGTAGCAGGCGGTATGCACCATAGGTAATGTTTAATATCTGATGTACCTAAGCAGGTATAAGGCAATCACTTATCACTTAGATCATTCAGAACTGGCAACCGTAACAACTACCTCTCAAGTATAGCTACTTAGTTATAGTTAACCTCATTATTTCATGAGCTCATTTTCACCCAGGCCTTCGACTAGGACGGCATTGGAGGGATGCTAAGCTATCACCTATAGCCTTCCGTGTCTTGCCTTGAATATAGCTACCTTGTCGTCATAAAACAAGATCTCGCGGAGACGGAAACGAGGCTTGAAATACTCGCCGCCATCGCCTTGTGCTGAGCTCAGCTCCACATCCGAGTCTGCGTCGTCCGAAACCTCCGTAAACTCGTCATCGTCGAAATTCATATTCACATTATCCATGTTATCGTCGTCATCGTCGTCATCGTCAATATCATCTTCCGTCTCCTCGCCACCCTCCGTCTCGCTGAAGTGATCATCATCATCCATGGCAACTACGACAGGCTCGCTACCTCCGTGCCCGTGGGCCGGGCCGTGGTGATCCGAGCTAGAAGGACCGGGACCGGAACCGGGACCGGGACTGGGACTGGGACTAGGGGGCCGCGCTTCCATTATCTCGAAGCACTTGTGCTTGACACCTACGTAACATAACTGAATCTCCGGCCGTAGCGTGACTATATCGACAATCTGAAGCGCAAGGTCTTTGAGGAAATCACCGCCTGGGTAATCCCGGATATTCGACACATGCAGGGACCGCAGCTGCGGCACATTGTAGAGGCGTTGAAGAAAATGATGCTTCGAGGTACAAAAGTTAGTGCAGTTTGACGTTACATAGGCCGATGTACTCACCCAGTTGTAGTAATCGAACGCGGCCGCGAGCTCCCTTAGATTGCTCATCCGGCCACTGGTGATATAAGAGACCATCTCACTGGTAAGCATCCAGTTCATCCAGCAGCGACGTGCATCAGGCCCGCGGCCCTTTTTCGCCGAACTGTCGAGCAGTAGTTTCTTGAGACTTGACCTATGCCGCTTGATTGCACCTTTGAATATTCTATCAACCGTGATCGAGGGCGTCAAGCCAGCAGTATTACGGCGCCTGTCCTGTAAGAAGAGCACTTCCAAGGTGTTTGGCGCTAAGGTTTCCTTGATGAAACTAATGAGCGGCTCCGATGCGTTGTCAGTGTGGATGTATTTCAATGCAAGATAGAATTGCATTTGGGCACACGAGGATGAGCCAGAGGCCAGACGGATCGGCTGGAACTGCCTCTTGAGTGCTTTCCACAAGGTCTCGTTGTATGTGCAATTCAGTATCGTCAGGCTCGTCAAAACCGTCCAGTCAATGGCTTTGGTGCAGACTTGGGAATGAATTGCTATCCTCTCGAGCCCCAGTGTTTTCAGTCTGAGTCTTCCGTCCAAACGTCGGCGTCCATTACATGATGCTTTGCCGTTCCCTTGAGGCCCGGTGGGAGCCAACATGGTTGGTCCAGAAGAAGCGTAACTCGATGGCTCCTTTTCCTTGACTTTCGGTGTAGGCTTCTTGCGTATGTCGTATACCCTGCCAAAAACCACCCCCAATACGCCGCCTAATCTCCGGTTTCCTAAGCGGCTTTCACCTGGCCATCGAGCATCCATATCGATTTGTTGAAGATTAGGATCATCCCATAGCCGCGCGAAGTCCGCTGTACAAGCTTTCTGCGATATACCGATCTGGAGCTCCCGAAGTTTTGACTTAGACCGCTCAATTAAGATCGCCATCTCATCTAGATAGCTGATCTCGTCGATATCCAGGGCGGTGAGGTTTTCCAAGGCTGGCAAGACACTGAATGTTGGATATTCTACCGAACTTTCAGAATATTTCACCGGCAGCACCCTCATGAAAGATGTGCTATGAGGCTGCATGCTTGTGCCTGGGTTGATAGGTGGAGAGGGTGGAGGATGGGGAGGGACCGCTAGGACTGGTTGAACCTGGTCGACGACCTCGCCAGAGGATGTCGTGGTTGAATTATTGGCAGCATCGGAGTTGTCGTGCCAGCGAATCCACACCTTCTCTAATTTGGACGTTCCGTCAGCCATCCGCAGACTTGCAAGTGCCATGAAGATGTCGGAGAGGACACCAGTAGGCATGTCCCATATGAAAGTGTCAAGATTAATCATCTTAGCAACAGCCAATGCCACCAATGTGCCCAACATCTTCCCATTTTCCTTCGTGATCATATACTCGGTGATCAAGTCAGAAGGGCCGTTCCCGATAGAGAATTTCCTCGTATACTTAGCATATTGGTTATCGCTGAGCTTCGACTGGTAGTGACTGTCGGTGTTTCCGCGTATCCATCTAGTCATCTGGGCAAACTTGCTTCCTAGGCACAATGTGGAGAGGCCATATGTGAGAGCATCAACGCCCTTGGTCTCCTGGCTGGTCAGCCCTACCTCGGGCCAAACAATGTCGAAGCGCGCGTATATAAGCGGCACGGCAAGGTTATAGAGTGTCGAATGGGTCATGGCGAGTGAGTTCAGGTTATTTGTGTAGACGACCTAAGGCAATGACGCACAGATCTAGTCAGTAAGTGGTCCTCTAACATGCTCAGCCAACGTAAAGTCTTGGACATGCCTCCTTGACAATCAGCCTTAGGATATCAACCGGCAGGTCGAGGAGGCGCAAAGGACCCTCCTTCTTCCTGACGGTCTCCCACTCGCGCGTCTTACTACTGAGAGTTTCCGTCATTTTGGCGGCCGGTTGATCTCCCAATGAACTTGCAGGTGCCGAGCTATTTGCCATAGAATCTCGGGTTTCTTGCTTCATTCCTGCACTTGGACCTAGTGACGAACGCGCAAGAACACTCGAGGCTATTGTGGTCGATATGCCCTCGCCCCGTCGAAGTGCTTAGTTCGCGCCTATATTACCCGTTACTGGACCACTTCGACACCATACAGGGACTGAGTGATCGATGGTCGAAGTAAGGCCCTAGGATGTTTACGACAATGGCCTGAATGGCAAGGCAGCGGAGGATGCGGGGAGATCCAGAAAACCGCCTTGTGTAACTTGGTTATCTCTTGTTCCGTTCGATCTTAAGGATAGGTAGGCAGACACCTAGGCACCAAGTGTCTATGTAAGTAAGTATGTAGGACAGAGAGGCAGCCTCAGGTTCTTTGCCCACCTGGAAGATCGTTTGGGCAGCCCTACAAATTGGACCTACGGACTATTGGCAGGTCCTAAGATGGTTATTTGCAGACTAGAGAATGATCGATTTTGTGGTTTAACACATGTAGATTTGGTAATGGATCGATCGGTCAGTTTGAAGCATAGCTCTTAGCAAAAATGCAAGTGAGCATATATAATTATGGCTTGTAAGGCGGCATTAGGGCGGTGCAATAGGTTCAATGCCGTACCACACATCCGTGAAGAGAGCTCGACTCCCAACACGCAGAGACGCGCAGCACTGCGGGAGTAGCCAGACAGCCGGACAGCTTACCTACGTACGCTACGGGTCGTTGCTGCGTGAATGCCTTATACCCAGAACAGGCGATGCTGCAAGTCAATGTACAGTATCTCCTTACATGGCATAGTATATAGTTAATGCCGTTTACTTTGACGACATGACTCGACGTACGGCATATTATCTAGAATAGGTACATAGCATATATTTTCTGGTATTTTGTTCGTGGCAATTAGAGCTTTGTTAGTGAGTGTATACCTACAGGCAGGTAATAGTACGGTCTGGTACCGCTGGTATACGAAGGAGGTCTTCAGCACTAATGCAAGACGGGAGTTCTGGGCCAACTAACCTGGAAGTATGTCAATCATGACTTGCTGATCTGTAGGCGAGCATCGCATTTCGTGTGACTCAACGGAAACGACAAATCAAACCGAGTATGCATATACTTATAAGGCTGCCGACACCCATACAGATAGATACCTTACAGTCCCCGTTGGACTTCTCCCGACCCATGGACGTTGCTACCAAGTTGACAATGCGGCCCGTCTTTAGACGCTCCCAGGTGACTACATAACTTGAGAATCCACGAAACAAATGCATGGAGATTTAATAGGTAGGCATATATAACCACAGGTAGACTTATAGGGGGATTACTACCTACCTGTAGGTACTATATCACCCGGGGTACCAAGGTGTGCCCCACCCTCCAGCCAGCAGTCGTCCAGACTCCAGACTTGTCATAAATGAGCATCATCCGCAAGTTCTCAGGTAGATACATTTATGAATGACTACTTATACGGCGAAACATACGACTAGAATGCTTGCCAAAAAGCGAACCTTGGTACCATTGCCTTTCCCTGCTTGGAGGGGAGTATAAGCGAGAGTGGACTCAGCTATATCATATTAGTTAATAGGGGCGTTTCCAGATAAAAGGGGGAATAGGCTCACCCTTCCACTTGAGGGCAAAGGAGGACACGTTCGAAATGACTCCGGTCAGCTTTCTAGCCAACAGATCGAGAGTGCACGCATGGGAAATTTAACTCGGCATTGTCGATCACGTAGCAGCCCGTTGCACCTGGGTACAACCGAGAATCACCTCGACATGGTCAATGAAGCGCAGCCCTGGAGTTAGGCTTACGGTAGTGGGTTATACCGGCCGCACAGCCGTGGCAGGCCCTTCCCGAGTCTGTGGATGAATCCGGCGCCGCCTACCGGACTATAGGTACTAGCCCCTAAGATCTTAGTTACGAACTTACGACATACCGGTACGTCCTAGACCAGGATATATCTAAACCGCAAGGTTTCCAGAAAACGTCTATATCCTAGACTATCACTATGATATCTCATAGCAGTTCCGTTGCAGACGTACGTATGTACGTATATAGATACATTAACGTACTTGCTATATCGAGACGAACTTATAAGGAACTCGGGATGTATGTAGGCGGATCTGCATCCCTACCTAATCGTACCTGTAGGTACGGTCCGCCAACCCCTCAATTCTCGGTGCTCATACCCCCAGTCCGATGAGGGGTCCTGTCGCTTTGGGCTCGTAATGAACTCTAAAGGTTCCATTATATCAGATACCTAAATCTCCAGCCTGCCAGTCTCTGCTTCCTGCCAGTCTCTTTGTTACCAAAACCATTGTGAATGAATGCAGTGGTTTGTTTTGAAAGACAGGAACACTGAACTTTGACCGCGACTGTTCTCGAGGTCGGTAATCCTTCTCCCACTGACTCAGACCGTTGTGTGGCCCCTCCAAGAGATCTTCGACTTTAGGTTGTCGGGTTGTGACGTTCTGACTGCTGCCTCTGCCCCGCCACGCGCTCTCCGTCGTCTGGCTAAATCCAAACTACAACATCTCCGGCTTGTCTACTTGCATCTACCATCTAACTAGCGCCCAGGTTCCAGGTTCCAGGTTGCAAGATTACTGCCTACCAACAATACACGCTGGCCTCATACTCAGGTGAGTCGAGAACACCTTCCACCATCGTGATCAGCTTAGGTGTCTTTTTCGGGGAGGTGGCTTTTGAGGATACCATTTAAGGCCAGGGGCGGTCATGCGCGCTTCACCTTGCTTATTCCACCGTCTTAAGCTTGTCTAACAGAATACCTACTTATCATTTCGTTCCTCTAGGTTGACCAACCTTCCCTCGCTATTACATACTAGATCATCGTTTCACACCCATCGCACCTTTCCCCCGAAAACACATCGGTTTATTGGAAAATGGCGAGCTTCGTGGAGAATCTCTGGCAGTCTATCTTCACCCCCGGGCCGACACCGACACTCTTGGTCGCGACGAACGTCACTTTCGCCTGTCTTCAGCTCGTGCTCCTTCTTCTGCTCCTCGCGACCTATAGTATCCACTTTGTGATACTATCATTCATATCTGCAGGACTGTGGTGGTCGATCAACTGGTTCGCCGCGGAGCTAAGTGTGGCCCAGGAGAAGGAAGAGAAGGACAAGGCGCGGTCGCAACAGCGCGCAAGCCAGCATGTTACAGAAGACAGCGATACCGAAGTCGAGTCGGTGGTATCGAAGGGTAGACCTAAGCTGGGGAGCAAAGAAGTCGAGGCTATCGAGCCGGTAGAGGGCTTAAAACCACGAGGCACACCCTCGCTAGGGACAAAATCGAGCGTCAGCACGGAAGACGAATGGGAAAAGGTGTCGGAGAACGAAAACGAGAAGGACAAATGAGGATGACGACTATGATGATGGAGCCAACGAGTAGCTAAAAGTGCTCTCAGCTTCTCTGGATACCTATACCTACTCACCATACCTACCTACCTATACTCAACCTACTCGCCATAACTACCTACCTACCTACCTACCTACCTACCTATCTACTGACTTGCTTACTGTTTCTACACCTAGATGTAGAGCAGGGAGCAGCATGGCATATGCCCTAGTTATACCCACCATCTATTAGCAGCGAATCTGGTTGGAGTACTTGTTAGATACCTCTACACGTCGTTTTTGGCGTTGCTAACATCAGTGGGCATCTGTTGTTGTTTATGTTCGGGTGCATCACTATGTTGATACCATGAATTGCAGCTTTAGAAATATTTCAATACTATTTGACTTATCATTATTGCTTCCATCTTATGAATTTACATACCTACTTAGGTAGAAGGTAGCCATTTTGTGCCCAAGGTAAGTATGTAAGTACTACCTACCTTAGGTAATCACATACATACCTACGGACTTAAATTTTATAGGTTCCGGATACGTTGCTGGGCGATCCGGCCTGTAGGTATTATGTAGACTATGTAGTCTGTATGTACAATAGGCGTCACGTGAAGACGGCAATTGGGTGCAGTCTAGTACCGTAGCTATGTATGTATGTACTATGTATGTATGTAACTAGGAGCTTCCAGGTTGTAGTTGACTACTAGTAACTAACTCTACCTAATTTTTGGGCTTAGGTAATTGGAGACGGCGAGCTCAGTAAATCACAGTGAAGTGAACCGTGACTTCTTGCATCGCCAACCACACAACAGACAACAACACAACACAACACAACAAATCACAAACCACGCCGACAACCTCATCTTCTCCAGCCGTCAAGATGAAGCTCGTCAGGTAAGAAAGCACCCCCGCTAGCCTACTGCTTGCACGTCAGTGCTAAAATCTTCTTCCAAAAAGCTCCAAGCACGGCTGGTCTTTTGCCTTTTGCTGATACTAAATGACAATTCAGATTTCTCATGAAATGCGCGAACGAGACGGTCACCGTTGAGCTTAAGAATGGTATGTTTTGGCGTTTTCTTTGTCACGATGTTAACACTCCCGAGTACACACCGACTAAGAGCTTCTTCCCGGAACTGCAGGCACCATCGTCCATGGCACCATCACATCGGTTTCGCCCCAGATGAACACAGCCCTGCGGGCGGTGAAGATGACCCCCCGGGGCCAGGACCCGATCTCCCTAGACACCATGAACATCCGCGGCTCGACGATCCGCTACTTCATTCTCCCCGACTCGCTTCCCCTCGACACGCTCCTGATCGATGACTCCGTGAAGCCCAAGAACAAGGCGCGGAAGGAGCAGGAGCAGAAGGCTAGAGGCATCCGAGGTGGCAGAGGCAGGGGAGGTCCAGGAGGAGGCGGTCGCGGAAGAGGAGGAGGCCGGGGCCGAGGCAGGCCATAAGGGAGCAAGGGGAAGGTCGGAACGCGCAAGGGAAGAGCACTTGGCTATTGTGGTTTCATAGGAAGCAGTTGTGTTAGCCGATAACAGGCCATGGATCAGAATAAGGTATGCTGCCGCTGCTACTTCTGCCGCTGCTACTGCTGCTGCTGCACTTAGCGTCTAGAGGGCACTCACACCGGTCAGATCTCTCCATGCTCGATTGTGGTGGCTACTGGGGCAAAGTCTACTACGACGGCAGCAGCATAACTGGAAGGGGAGGGAGCGAAATCTTGTCACACAATGGCACGATAGGAAAAGAAAGAAGATGGGCAGCTGGTATGGCTTCCTCGTGTCGTCGTCATAGTCCATCACCAGGCGATATCTACTTTTTCTTTTTTTGTTAACTTGTTCCGAGCTACAACAAACAGAAGATGGAAGCTCCTCCCTCATGAATGAGAACCATCATAATAATAAAACATGTTAACTAACCAAACGGCACAAACTCCACCCCCATCCGTCCTAGTTTCTCCCCAATGCCTGGGTCCCAGTCCATTCATGCCTTTGCGAACGTTCCGAAATCAGTCAGTCAGTCAGTCCGTCCGTCCGTCACTTCGCCTTCCCTCCCCCTCCCTCCATATCCTAATAATCTGCAGCTTCTCCCACCCGGCCGTCTTCCCGCTAGACCCCACCGTCTCGGCCCTCCAGCTCCTCCGACTAGCATCATCACCACCACCACCACCACCCCAGTACTCCCCCGCCACGACCCGCCGCTTGACCTCCTCGGGCCGGTTCTGCGCGCACAGCAGCACGTACGCGCACCCCCGCGCGGACAGCACGCGCGGCAGGTCCGCCAGCAGCCGCTCCGTCGTCTCCATGCCGTCGCGCCCGCCCGCCCACGACAGCGCCAGGAGGCGCGAGTCCGTCTCGAACGTGCTCGCGCTCGTGCTCGCCTCCGTGTCTGCGTCTGGAGGGGAAAGAGGTGGTGGTGGTGGTGAGTGCATCGGTATCTCCGCCGTCGGCACGTACGGCGGGTTGAAGATCAGCACGTCGACGCAGCCGTCGCGCAGCGGCGCCGTCAGGTCGCCCTGCGCGGTGCCGAGCCAGGTCCCGCTGCTGCTGCTGCTGGTGGTGGTGGTGGCCCGTTGCTCGTCAGCTCCGTCTCTGGCTCTGATGGTATCTCGTTCTATGGGAGTGGCGGCGGCGGCAGCAGCCTTCCGCACGGTCTCGCCCGTTGCCCGGCACGCATGCACGTTGACGTCGATAGCGGCTGTCAGGATCTGCTGCTGCTGCTGCTGCCGAGCTCCGGCTTCGGTCCCAGTTCCAGTCCCAGTCCCGAAGAGGGTTCCCGCGTGAGCGTTGGCGAAGGCGATGACTACACCGGACCCGGGGCCGATCTCCACCACGAATGGTGGTGGTGGTGGCGGCGGCGGCGGTGATTGTGATGGGGGTAGGGACGGTCTATCATCACCATCTCCGGCAGGGGCAGGGGCAGGGGCAGGGGTAGGGGTAGGGGGGCCAGCAGAGAAGAAGCGGTCCCGTAGGAAGGCCGTCTCGCTCGCCGATGAGAGCGTGTCGAGGAACAGGAACGAGTCCTCGGCCGGCTCGTACACGCGCTCGTACGCAACGTGCGACGTGTCGGGCGTAGGGAGCATCGGGGGCCTCGTAGGAGTCGAGTGCCTTAGGTATGTAAGTAAGACCTAGGTGTGTGTGTGTGCAGTGCGTGATTCACAGCGTATCTAGGTAGTTATAGGTAGGTATCTTGCTTCTCTTAGAGAGCTATGTATATCGAGGTACTAAGTCCCCTTCCGGTAATTTGTTGAGCAGTGACCGTTCGCCTTTGTAATGATCTTTTTGGGGGGAGGGCAGTTAGGTAGGTTCGCCGCATGGATGAAATGCGAGTAATTCTATCAATTTAGCATTGGGTCAGTCGTTCAGAATTCGAACGAACTATCAGATAAATGGGGCACGTGATGCTCCAGTCAGTCCAACTATTTAAAGTATTTATACTTATACGACACTTTGGTTTCTTAACAACTACCTTGGTCTACAACAACAACAACAACGTCCGAAGTGGTCTCTAGATTGAGGTAGATGCCGGCTTGTTATCTCGCTGCACTTGCTTTCGGATCGGTGGGCAACTCAAAATGTCGGGCGTGTCTTCCTCAGTTTTGTATCGCGTCTATTTTCGCCTTGGACATTTCCTTTGCGACAACGGTATCTTCATCGCTCGAACGGCTACCTAGAGGACTGCAGAAACCAGACGATGGGCCTCCTGGCCAAGAGCCAGTCTCATGCATCATGTACCTGCGTAGTTATTTGGTCTATTTATAAGAGGTATGTTAGGGCCTCGGTTTTAGACAATTTGTTAGCATCTTCCTCCGCAAGGCATCAACTCTTCCTCATAACATACATCTTTAGAGAGTCTATAATACAGTCTTTCAAAGAGGCGCATACCTTCAACTCCGAGATCTCCTTGTCTATACCCTCTCCCGCAGCAACTTGATGTTAAAAAGAGCAATGCATCTCTCATTCCAGAAATTCAAAGCATGCAGGACCCTGGGTATCATATAGTTGTTCTCCCCTTTCGCCTTTCCCCTTTCGCCTTTCCCCTTTCGCCTTTCCCCTTTCGCCTTTCCCCTTTCTCCTTCCCCCTTCTCCCCCTTCTTCCCACTTCCCACCCGCGAGCCAGCCAGCCAGCCAACCACTTACCCCCCCCCCCCCCCCCCCTTTCTTCCCAAAATCCCAGCAGCTCCGGAACTCCCTCCGCCCAGTTTGTTTGTCCATCACCCCACCCCCTCCTCACATAACGGCGCACTCCACCCCCGGATCGGCCTTGCACGGCCCCTCGCCACAGCGCACGCGCTCCCGGATATCGGTGATCATGCGGACGTAGTGCAGGTTGTAGCCGCCGGGGGCGCCGTGGCAGCAGCCGCAGCAGCAGGCCGGGCAGAGCCCCTCGTACGCGAGCTCCGGGGCCGGGTCGCGCGCGCACCCGTCGCCGAACGTCGAGCACGTCCAGAACCCCTGGCCCGGCCGGCACGGCTGCGCGATCTGCAGCCAGCGGTGCCCGCAGCAGCGGGAGCGGAAGTGGATCGTCGTGCACATCTTTTCTTTCTTCTTATTTGGTTTTAGTCTCGGGTGGGGAGCGTTGTGGCGTGGCTTTTCGTGTGGTTGCGTACCTACTCAGGTAACCTACACAGGTACCTACTAGATAGGTGGGCAGGTAGTGTAGGTCCTTTCTTAAGGTAGGGTCTCGTTTTGCTGGGTCTCCCTTTCCCCTGTTCCCTCGAATGTGTGCATGCGTGAAATCTCTTCTTGTGAGTGTGCGAGGTATTCTTTGTGGCGACGGCGACGATGGTGATGGAGAAGGGAAAGATAATCGGGCTCCTTTTCTGCCTTACTTTGGTATGCTCGCCTGTAGATATGAGCTTTACTATTTGGCGTTAAGCTTGGGAAATAATAGGCACTGGTTGCTTCGTATCAGCCCGGTTGCAACTGGAAAGAGCGATGGCTACTGTGCCTGCCATCCAAGCCAAACTACCGGGAACCTAGTAGTATATTAGGGAAATTAACTTTGTTGGCATTTGACTCATCACTGGGCAAACTCATAGACAACGTCCAGTCATAAGGTAAGCGGGCTATTGTGGAACAGCAGTCCAGGACTCCAGATACGGGTTGACAGAATCCATGAACAGACTGTAGACCTACTACTACTATGTATCTGTGCCCCGTTGCTAGAGAAGGAAAGCCGGAAGAAAAAAAAATAAAAAATAAACCAGTCCAATTTGTGGCTCACCATAGTACTACAAACAGTACTACAAACAAACAAGCAATGACCGTTCTTCGCCGACGCTATGAGCTACAAACTCCATGCCGTATGCATCCTACCTAGTCATAAAAAGGTCTCTTTACGCTCACAATTTACATTGCGGAACAATCTCATTCGTCCATCGCTCGTCCCTCCTCATCTAAAGGCGACCTGTCGTCTTCCTCGGCGAAAACGTCATCGCCGCATAGCTTGCCCAACATTCTCTCGATCCTAGCTGTCGAATGTTCCAGGTTGTCTATGCGGTTCGAGAGGTTTTCCACCCCGACCGTCTCGTTCATGATATCGCGCACCTGCTCGGACAAGTCGCCCCAGGGGGCGATCGAGTCGCGACGGCTGGGCGCTTTGGGGACGAAATTCTTGTTCGATCCCTCCTCGTCACTATCCCGCTTCCTATTGGTGGATATGACCGTTGAACTCTGCTGCCGTCCGAACTGCCTGCGTATCATGTGGTGCGTCAGCTCGTCGTCCACGGCGATGTCCTCAACTACCGAAGTAGGCGGCGCTATCTCGAAGACGGTCTGGATATCGCTATGCGTCGTAATCTTCCACTTCTCCCAGAACCAACCCTTGCTGCGGCTCTTCTTGGGCAACTGCTCTATCGGATCCTGCCCGTAATCGGAATTGGGCCATAGTAGTCTCCTTTCCAGCAACGCGATGATGAGGAGGATGGGCGTGTTGATCGCACGCACAGTCGCAACGTGGATCTTGTGGAACCAGCGAGCATTCACGAAAAACCTCATAGGCACGAGTATGAACAGTGCGATGATGTTGAACGGAGGTTGATACGCAAATATCGCATCGCCCTTTACGCCCTCGAGCGTCAGGACAGCCCGGCGGAACGCGATCTCGGCTGTCGCATTCGCTACAATAGTGCTGAAAGTGTTCGAAAGCATGGAAACCAGGATAGTCAGAAATAGGGTGTTGCCGAGAAACGCGAATGTGACCATTAGAATCGGTCCAAGGAGCCAGTGAAAATCGGTCTATATGTCCATTAAGGTTAGTGATGGGTGTCTTGAAATTAGTTGTACAGGTGACTAACCGAGTTCTGAACACCACTGCCGTCTAAACCAAACCAGATCCAAAGCATCCATTTGCTAATTGTGCTGCGTAATGTTAGCTGAATAGGTCAGCCTTGGAAGACACTGATACTCACACGAGGTTATGGCGCCCTTCCGCTAGCCAGAACATCGACATAAGAAACCCACAGAAGCACCTGAAAAGTGTTAGTAGTCGGCAATAGACGGTAGGAAGTTTCATGTAAGCCAAGTATAGCTTTCGACGGGTTGAGAACGTACCAAGCCGACAACGCCGTCAGGGCTGTGAAGTCTGCCATCATAGAACGCAGAGATAGGAATACCAGGTTGTCCGACAGTAAGTTGAATGCTAACCGGGGGATGAGGACCGGAGCACCCATCGCCAGCACGTCGACCGCCTGCTGGCCAGGTACAACATCGTCTGTTACCCAGCCGTGGATCCTAAGTATCAAATAGGCCCAGTAAACAACCGCAAATATCACATCCAGAAACGACCAAAGGTTTTGGGCGTAGACGTGCCTAGCAACATATGTCAATGAACGAGGTATAACGCGTATAGTCAGTCAGCGTATACTCACCATCCATGTGCAAGGATCGTGGCAAACTGGTCTAATACCCAGCCAAATCCATAGATAGAAAAGCAAATCTCGTATACGCTATAGATCTTAGGGTTTCGCTCTAGCATAAAAAGAAGATATAAAAACAAGAGGGTAATGAACTGGATTATCTCCAAGAAGGTCCGTGTTCGGGGTACCATGAGGCGGTATTGGTTTAACAGAGGCGCAGTACGTGGTTCATACAGGGCGATAGGCTTTTGCTTATAGCGATCCGGGATCATATCCACGAAGCTAGAAGGCGTGTACACCACTTGTCCGATGTAGATGGCTTCAATTCTTTGTCAACGTTAGCGTTGGGCTGGTTCCGTCATGATGAGGCCGGCTCACGTACACTTTTTGGCAGTGAGTAGAACTCAAGAAATGCTTGCTTTCACTTAGAATGGCCACTTCGAGCGCCGGCAGCGTATTGTGGTAGTTCCACGTTGATGACAACGAGGCCTCGCGACGCACTTCCTCAGGGGCATTTTGGAACGGCTCGAATCCAGCTATAAGAATATTTGCCAAGAGTAAAAGCCCCTGTGGGCCTGGGTTATCGTCACCAAAACGTCTTAAAATACGGGTTGCCACCACCTCGCATAGGGTTGCCCGCGTAAAGTTGACATTCTGCCTATTGCTCATGTGCTCCTGCTCGAGCAGAAACTGTGATCGGTTTACGAGCAGACAGTAGACTGGCGTTCACGTTAGCGGCCCTGGTCGTTCCTCGTGAGGGGTGAGGACGTCAAGCGTACCGATAGAAATATCATCCAGCTCGTACAGCTTGTCAACCAAGGGCCGGACGACCGAGATATTGAGGCGGAGGTCCCTCAGCTGCTCGAACGTGAGGTAGTCCTCCACGATGGCGATCACATCTCGCCTTATCCGGTGGATATTGGTGTAAACGGGCAAGTGGGCGTGGACGTTCTGGTTGCAGCTGAAAAAGGTCTCCCCGTCCATGGGGGTTCCGTGACCTGCACGATCAAGCAGGGGCCGTCTTTCGGCGTCGCCAGGCTCTTGCACCTGTATCCTTCTTCTCCTCGAACCACGGCTATCCGTCATCCTGAGCTGCTGCGATGAGGATTATACGAATCCCTGACTCCTACCGCAGAGCCGAGCTCGCGTAGAAAGAGGATTTACGTAGGTGGTATGCCGTATGCCTGATGCCGTATGCCTGTATGCTGGATCGAAGTTGCAGTTAGTAGTGGATATGTAGCGATGTAGGTAGGAGATCTTGCATATCAGTGTGACGTGAGGGAACAGGGAACATGGACCAGTTCCTAAGGTATACTGGGCTATTGATTGGTCGGAGATATAGGTGCCAACAAAGAATGCATACAAATATCGATGAATAGAGTTGCCTATAGGGGCAACTTTCTCAATGGCGTACCCTATCTGGTTCAGAACTATGGGGCTTGATAGGCCACACTAACGAATCACCAACAGGCCTGGCAGGCCTAATTACAGAGAACCCTATACTAAGATAGTTAGTTAGTTAGTTAGTATGTATGTATGTATGTATATATGTACACCAATACTGTATCATATATCATTGCAACGGGAAACTTCCTATTACAAGTTTTACCTGGCCCGCTCCAACACCATCATATACCTGATGTCAAGGGATGGTCTAATGTGCATATGCATCTTTAACTAAACGTTAAACACCACTGCCTTTATTTATGCCCACTTGGCTATCTCGGGTTGCCGTTCACTACCTATCCGGCCTACATGCCTACGCTGCTACGGAGCACCCTGGGATGACTTTACCACGATCGACAGGATATGCATCAGCTAGGACTGACGTAGTGAAAAAGAGTTGTTGCGCTTTACGCGGAATGACTCTGCATTCGTAAGCCTGTTTCGTTATCAGTCAGATCGTTGAAAATAATAGTCGATCGACCCAGTAGGGTGGAATGCCATGAAACACCTTTTGGACTGGCCTGACTGGCATCGTTTCATCGGGAGAAGCCGCTCGGGGATAAGGGAGGCTTTCTCTTAGTTATTTCTTAATGGGACAACTGCTTCGATTATGAATGATATGCTCCAGGGTTTCGATATATACTGCTTCATAAGTTATCCTGTACTTATTAGAGGAGATACCCAGAGTGAGTAAGATATTGATTGTTAGGGGCTCCAATGGCAGGCATCGTGAACGGGAATATCCCTATCAACTGATTCACGCCGAGGTTTATAAAAGAAGGTATCATGATGCGTACATAGCATAGTCAATTTTATGGGAGTCAGCTAGTACATCGTATCAACTTATCATGTTGATCGGGAGGTTGTGCTTATTGCAACGGGCCCCAATTACTTAATAGTCACTGATCCAGCTGATGTATTAAGTCCTTAAGGTTTCCGTTGCAATTAGCACAAGGATACCTACATGCCACCATGTCTACCAATCTCAACATACCTGACCATACATATCAAGCCGAACGCTGAGTTTCCGTCCTGCACCTCGCCTACTTACCTACGTGCTCAGGAGCACTATTGGCTGTATTACCTACGTTCTTAAGTTATCTCGCATGGGCTATCCACATGGCTAACGCCTGCCTATGTACCTAATAGTTGGGTATGCAACCTTGGAACGATTTAGGAAACTTGCATGCATGTGCCTTTGCCATTAATCGTCCTCTTGAGCCCTACCAAAAAGTATAGGGTGGATGGATCCATCTTGAGTCACCTGGGCATGTGATGTTCGTCTTGGCAGCTGCATCTCCAATCGGCAGCCATATGGCAGCCGACATCGCACGTCAGCCACCCCAGGCCTTACAGATTTGCCCGTGCTGCAGCCGTGCCACTGGTTCCAGGTTGACTGGTTCCAGGTTGCCTGGTTGCATTGTCCGGGCGATGTTTCCTTCTCCACTAAAATAGTTCAAGCGCAACTACCCACCGAAGCGGGCAACTTGGTTCTCGGAAACAACAATAAACGGCCCCTTCACTGGGCGGCTTTATTCACAAACGATAATGCCATGGCCGTTTACTTCGAGCGCTGGAAAGGAAAAGGACCCGAACCGGCGCTCCGTTTCCTGGACTGAAAGTCTCAATGCCACCGACTGGCAGCACTACAAGGACCCCATAAACTGGATACCTACCGTTCTGGCCACCACTACCGTTCTTGTGTCGATCCGCATCTACAGATCGCATCTGCGCAGGATACCCGGCGCCACCCACGTACTGCCGAATTTCTTCAGGAAGAGGAGCTTATTTGGACATGTCACGAGCGTTGGGGATGGCGACAACTTCCACCTCTTCCATACACCCGGTGGACGTTTGGCAGGATGGGGCTGGCTGCGAAGGGTCCCAGTCAAGAAGCCGATTCTGAGAGGAAAGACTGTATGCTACGAATCCGAGTCGCTCTGCGGGCTGTTCGACCACTGACCTGATCTATGTAGATACCTATACGGCTTGCCGGTATTGATGCGCCAGAAGGCGCCCACTTCGGACGACCGGCTCAGCCTTTCGCGACAGATGCGCTGTCCTGGCTCTCGAACTACATCCTGGGGCGAAGAGTGCGCGCGAAGATCTACAAGCGCGACCAATACGACCGCATCGTCGCGACTGTCTACGTGAGGCGGCTATTTCGACGCAAGGACGTCGGCCTGGAGATGCTGAAGGCGGGGCTAGCGACGACCTACGAAGCCAAGACGGGAGCGGAATTCGGTGGTCTCGAAGAGGAATACAAGGCTGCCGAGGCGGTTGCCAAGGTGAAGAAACTCGGAATATGGGGGGGCAAGCCTAAGCACTTCGAGAGTCCCCGCGATTACAAGACTCGGATGAACCTAGAAGACCCAGTGATTAAGAAAGATTGATGACAGCGTTCATGTTGTGCTTCGCTAGTCTTTACGCATGGGATGGTCATTGCATTTACCCCGATCTGCCTTGATTAAGAGCAGCAAGAGCATCTGTCTGGCCAAAGTCTTATGGCTGTATATATATGTTTAGTCGCGCCTTCCGACCAGTTGAATTTTACATCTCCAAACGGCCCGAACGGTTTACCAGGAATACCTACCATGACCGGCCAAGTCATGGGTGAAATCGATAAGTTGCAATTGAGATGAGCAGCCCGCATGGTCGACGTTTGCTGAGTAACTGAATACGAGACCGGAGATGCCTACTGTTCAGGTATTCACATTCCAGGACGAGAAGTGGCTTGGTGATGGTATACGGTAGGGGTTTCGTTATTATACGTAACCCGGTGGTATATGTAAAGGAATGTTCTGGCCGACTAGCTCAATTTTAGTGCCCAGGGCATTTTTTTCACAGATCTACCTACCCAAGCCTAACATTCAACTGGCCGTATGGCAAGCTCAACCATGTTTACGCATGTATCGAATCTCTGTAGTCGGGGCTGCTGGTTGTTATAGATTTGAGTGAACGAGTAACCTGGGGAACAGGTCAGAGCAGGATCGTATTTAGGCATATGTGCTGAAGGGGGTGGCTTGTTTGCTTGCGTGCTACTCTCAAGTCACCTAGCGTGCTTATTGAAACTGCATATTGCACAAGACCCACGCTACGATCCTGCTCCTTTCCACCGTCACGGAGCGTCTGAGGCGTAAGGTAACTCTCGTGAAGTTGGCCGAAGTATCACGTAATGGAAGGGTAACCTGGACTATATCTAAATAGTTATACACGATCTGGTCTGTACAACTGTTCTTTGGGTGGCTTCTGCTCTAGAGACCTATTATTAAGGAGAGAGCAAACCGATCTCTCGTCGTATAGGTATCGATATAAGTAAATTCAATATGAGGACCTAAATACCTACTAAGGCAGAAAGGTAGGCTCTCTAAACGATTCTAGATATGTCACCTATACACAAGTGACAACAGATCCTAGTTGGTTATATACGTTACCAAGGAACATTTAAAGAGAGTAGGTGGTTAGGTTATATACCTACAAGTTGTGAAGGTAGTGGTGAAGGTATGCAGAACATCTCGGATCATCACATCTTATATCTGGTGATCAAGGCTAGTACGGGGTATATATGCAATATTTGTACTCTTACTGGATACGTAGCAGCTGCTTGGGAGAAGTACGATAACATCTGACTTGAGTGCGACGTTGGAAGAGACGAGAAAGTCAATAAGCAGACAAATACTACCTACATAGGTACCCAAGTAGGTATGTAGTTACGTATTACCTTCTATGGTTGTATGTAGCTGGGCAGGATGGGATCTTGAGGCGGCCAGTTGCATGGATGGGCCTGCCCGCTGACGCTGACCCCCGGCGCAGTTCGGTTGCTACGGATTGGCTTTTTAGTACAATACCTACCTACAGCGATTAGCTTTATGCACCCCTTAACAGCCACCTCGAGCGTGCATCTGCAGTCGGCAGCGGGAAAAGGCGCGTCGGCTCATTCGTGCGAACTCACCGACCTCCCCTGCTCTTCTTCCTTCCATCTCTGGCGCTGCGTGGTGCGTAGTGCATGTTCTTCCTAATCTTACCCAATCGAACCGACAGGTTGAAAATTACACTTCTTCGCTCTCTCTTTTGAGCATAGAACGAATTCTCCCCTCAAGGCAGCATACGAATGCGGTCGATAGTTGCACTATCCTGTAATCGTTGTTAGGAGACATTCTTTACCCTCCCTCCCTCTCTTTTTTCTATACACGTTCTCTACAGTCGTTTTCCAGTCACTCATTCAACCAACGCAGCGGCCCAGGCAGCCAAACCGTTTCTCCCTTGCCCCTGATCTGACCAAAGCGCAATCTGGCAGGCCACTTCTCCGACAGAAGAAAAGAAACAGATCCGGGACTGTAGGAAATAATCGATTTGGCGTGGTCGACCAGTCATTGACGCTCGTTCCAGGGAATTATATTTCCCGTACCACTCGTTTCCGAACAGACATAACTATCAAATTATACATTTGAGCACTGATTTTCCTACCGGCGGTTGAGCGACACAATATACGACACGACACGGCGGCAATTGCTCGTATCGAAAAGTTGCAAAGTGGTTGGCCTCGTAATTCTGTGGCAGGAATTATCTAGGGCCATTTCGTACGCAGGTACAATACCGCTACATACACGGACAAGTGTGATTGTGACAGTGACACGATCGGGAGAGCATTGCAGCAGCTGCTTTCCATAGGCTACCTGGTAAGATATCCCCATATATTTTTCCCTTCTCGCATGAGATATTGGCGAGAGCTACCTTGATGGGGTGTCTTTGCGCTATTCATCGCGGAGAACATCGAAAGCCCTTTGCAGTGGCCATATATGCTCAAAACCCCATCTTCACCCCATACCGCATTGGCCAGTTGGTGATGGGGGGCTGAGCATAAAGCCATCCTTCCTACACAGAATCATCGCTGCCATCTCGTGCATGGCTCGTGTTGATTTGATGGAATGGCAGATTGGGCCTGGGCACACCGATGTAACAAGGTACCTGAAGACTGGAGACACGCAGACACGGCAGACACTCAAGCGCACTGGACTGGACGCATTACCTAGCTCAGCATAGGTGCCTGGGAGCCTTGGCAGCTGCTTGGGTGCTACCGGTGCCGGTGCCGTCATCTAATTTGGACTAAATTTCAATCGGTACACTAGTACTGCTTTGGTGCTAGCTTTGGCCGGGAACTGCTGCTGACTGGACTGATTTAGTTAGGTCAACATCCAGGCCGAAGCTGTCACGGGTCAATCAACAGCCAACTCACCCACCCCACCCTGCGCCCTACAAGCCTAACACCACAGCCAGCACGTACGCCAGCAGCACGCCAGTCAACCTGTACCTACGCTAGTGATCCCGGCCTGCACCTTCAATATCATACGGCGCCCGAAACTTGGAAGGGAAAAACAGCAGAAGCCAGCAACAGGCCATCCCGTGGACCTTCTCAGTCTTATCGGCCTGATCTTCATCGCCGCGCATCGATGACGACAACCTAATCTTCAATCTGCAGTCTTCAATCGACCTTCAGCTCGCGTGCCTATTGGTTTTTAATTGAGTTCGGTAGCTCTCGATCGATTCATTCTTAATATCCCCCGGTTGCAGTCGAGCGTATCGCAATCCACGAACTAGCGTAATCAGACAGGAAGAGCCCGAGATTGTGAGCGAAGGAATCGAACGAGTCAACACCCGACACATACGAACGAGATCGCTCGGTTTCCACTTCATCGACAGTATCGCACGCTCGGGGGCTATGGACCGTAATTGGACTCGAATCAACTTTTCTCCATGAGATATATCAGTCGGCCTCTCTAACTAGCGATCTGGTTGGTTCGAGACCGAGGCAATATAACATTTCACCTTTGCCTCGGTCCATTGTCACGATAGACATGCGAATACCTTTTACGTCGAGGTCTGCGACAGGCAGCTACCTCCGAACACCTACATCATGGCTCTCCATTCTTGCCTCCCTTTCTCCGTTGTCACACGCCATGCCCGGAGACTCGGTACCCAGTTCAAATCTTGTCCTTTCGGGACTGGGACGGATAGGCATTGCCGGGGAATTCGCCGGCATATCCTTTTATACCTACGAAGGACAATCTGAGCAATCATATAGCACGAATGGATCTCAGTCACTTCTGACCCGGTTGCCAAATGGCATGTTTTTCAGCCTCCAAGATGCCGACGCTTCCATTCGGGCCATGTGCATGTTCAAGGGCAAGCTTATTCTCGCCGGCAATTTCACCAGTTTGAATGGAGTGCAGTCCCCGGCAATCGTTTCTTACGATACCACAAGCTCCACCGCAACACCCCTCGTTGGCATAGAGGGCGAAGTTAATGCCTTGCTCTGCGACGATTCAGCTGATAGTATCTATGTGGGAGGTAGTTTCAGGACTGACGACTCTACCAACGCTATCACGTGGACGGGCGGGGAATGGACGAGCCTGCCATTTGCGGGCTTTAACGGGCCAGTCACATCGATCGCCAAAGCGTCGACTGGGAATATCATTTTCGGGGGAAGATTCACTGGACTAGGCAATATGAGCACACCGAGTAATCCGGACTCCCACCTCATTAACCTCTCCTCGGCGACAATCCAAGCTGAACAAACGACATCAACGGATGGCTTCAATGACCCCAGGAATATCGTGTGCAATGCGGATAGTGGGGACGGTGCGGGGAGTACTTGGCTCCTGCGGGATGGTGTTCCCGGTGCGTGGACGGCTTCTTTCGGTTTCGGTTTTGAGCCGTACAAGCTTCGATTACGGAATACCCACCAGGATGGCCGTGGCACCAAAACGTTTCGATTTACCGCACTACCGCTGAATGGGATCATGAACTTCACCTATATCGACCCCGCAAGCGGCCAGAACAGGTCTTGCACCAGCGAGTGTCCCCTCAGTGATGACCCAAGTGTCGAGTTCCAGGACTTCGAATTTGTCAACACGGTTGGCATGAACCAGTTCAGATTGGACATATCTGATTTTTACGGTAGCGGTGCTGGCTTGAATGGCATCGAGCTTTACCAAGATCGGATGTTCACATATGCCATCAACGATTTCAACGAACCTACCTGTGCAAATGGTACTACGCCATCGAATGCGACATCAACTGGTCCCTGGACCGTCACCTCGTCAGGAAGCAGCAACTCGCAGTACTTGTCTGCTGAACTTCCCAGCCCCGTTGAGTCAGACGCGGCAACCGTCACATTCTACCCAGATATCAGAGAATCAGGCGAGTATACCATCAACATGTATACACCTGGCTGTCTCCAAGATAACACGTGCTCGAGGCGCGGCCAGTTCACCGTGACCGGAACTCTGACCTCCGGAGGGGAAAACCAAAATCTCATACCGAATGGGCAGTCACTATACCAATCCAACAACTATGAGAAATATGATCAGCTCATCCAAACCACCGTCGATGCCAGCTCTGACTCTTTCCGCCCGAGTGTTACCTTAGCCCCCGTGGCAGGACAATCAGTGCCTGAGGGCAACCTGATCCTGGTGGCTGAGAGAGTCGAGTTCAAGTTGGTCCAGAACTCTACGAGAGGTCTAAACGGCTTGTTCGAGTATGATCCAACTGACCCCAATATCAATGCGACGGAATTTGCCGATTCGGCTTATACGAAGCTTGGGTCTACCTTCACTACCAACTCGGCTGTCACCTCATTGGTTGCTTCCGATGAGAAGACCTACATCGGCGGGAATTTCACTTCCGATACTGTTAGCAACATAATATCGATCAACAGTAATGATGCCACAGCCGCAACGCTGGATGGCGGCCTTAATGGCGAAGTCACGTCTATGGTTTTGCTGGACAACAAACTTTTCGTTGGTGGCCAGTTCAACAATACCCTTGATGGGTCAGCCCAAGGACTGAGCAATGTTGGTGTCTACGACAGTGCGGAGAACGCATGGTCTCCTTTAGGGGCTGGTGTTGATGGCATTGTGAAAGAGGTTGTGCCCATCACCCTGAACGTAACTGATGCGGCCGAAGATGTCATCACTCTGACTGGTGATTTCAAACAACTGCTCGCCTTCGGCGACAACGACGCTATCGAGGTTGATGGCTTTGCGGTGTGGGTTCCGTCAAAAAGCAACTGGATCCAAAATCTAGGCACGCAGGCTCCTTACATAGATGGCTTCTTGTCAGCGTCCATCCTGAACCTCCCCAACGGTACTTCGTTTTACGCTGGATCGTTGTCGGCTCAAACACTTCGAGCCAACGGAGTTGCCACTCTGGGTGATGAACTCGGTACCTTCCCTATCGACATTAGCTCTCCGGCTGCCTCAAACACATCTACGAGTACCCTTTCGAAACGAGACTCGTCCTTTGATCGTACAAGCTCCTACTACGGAGTGGTTACCGGCCTGTTCAATGAGGAGGATGGTAGAAACGTCACTATTTTGGCAGGGCACTTTGTAGCACAAGCTACCGATGGATCGACGGTCAACAATCTAGCATTCATCGACCATACCGACTCCGATCGTGTTACAGGGCTTGGAGACGGTCTGTCTGAGGACAGCGTATTTCAGGCCCTCGCTCTCGAAGGCGACAACCTTTTTGCTGGAGGCCGTATCAATGGCACTCTTTCCGACTCGCCGGTGACTGGTCTCGTATCGTACAACCTTGCTACCAAATCGTACAATGCACAGCCTCCGGCTCTAGGCGGTGGAAATGTGACTGTGTCGGCTATTGAAGTCCAGCCGGGCACTACAGATGTGTATGTCGGTGGCTCGTTTGACTCAGCCGGTTCGCTGCCGTGTCCTGGTGTCTGTGTATTCAGCACAGAGACAAACCAATGGAATCGGCCAGGCTATGAGCTGAGCGGGGACGTCAATAGCATGGTGTGGGTAAGCGACACCAACCTGCTTGTTGGTGGAAACTTTGAAATCAATGATACGACCACTTACCTCATGTCTTACGACGCCTCATCCAGTACCTGGACTAGCTTCACGGATGCCTCTACGCTTCCAGGCCCAATCGAGGCTATGACGCGGGCCAATGATGAGGGAAGCCAGATCTGGGCAACGGGTACAGATTCTACCGGTGCGGCATACTTGATGAAGTTTGACGGTACTTCGTGGGTGTCAGCTGGGATTACTTTCGAACCTGGTACGGTCATAACCAGTCTGCGGATGTTCACATTGACGGCAACCCACAAATCTACGGATCTTGTGAAGGATGACCAAGTTCTAATGATGACCGGCTCAATCGTCTTGGCAGATGTTGGTACGGTGTCCAGCGTTGTCTTTGATGGCGAAACAGCCCAGCCTTACGCCCTCACGTCTGGTGCGGGTAACACTCCTGGATCGATCTCGAAGATTTTCACGCAGAACCAATATGTCTTTCCGCCAGAGGGTGAGTACTTGATAGTGAGATTTCTTTTTCAAAGGTTGGCTTAACTAACAAACCTGCAGACGGGGGTGGCATGCCAGTCGGCTTCATTGTTCTTATTGCACTCGCCATCTCGCTCGGTCTTATGCTACTCATCGTAGTTGCCGGACTTGCGTTAGATCGGTACCGGAAGAAGCGTGAGGGTTACATTCCAGCGCCAACTTCGATGTTTGACCGAGGAAGCGGATTACAGCGCGTACCACCCAACGAACTCTTCGACTCGCTAGGCAAAGGCAAATCAGGCGCGCCTCATGTGTGAACGACCGCTGGAGAGATAGATCTCGCAGTTGAAATCGTTGCCAAGTAACTTTGGATAATATAAAGATACAGGCCCTAGTTCTCATCTGCAACACATCTTACTCGGATATGTACCAGATTCGCCATTATCGGGTTGCGTCTATCGAAGCACATGAAGACTTTCTGCCTACAAACATCGAAACAGGAAGAGAAGAGAGGAGCGAAAGACTGAAGGCTGGGGAGGACATAAACCGGGGAAGCCAAAAAAAAACCACAGGGCCGCTCACGGGGGTCTATTACGAATTACGACTACACCAAGTCACTCTAATGTTTACATGTCTAGTTAATCTCCAACGACACGCCGTGTCGAGGAATTTCTTCAAGACCCTCCTTTGTACAATACCATTCAACCTACGGCCTCGACCTCCGGTCGTATACGGATTAATCTTCACTAGGAAGCTGAAAGGAGAGTTGTGGTCTTATTTTGTTTCTGCCAGTGGCAGGCTTGGGGCGAATAGGCCTGGATCTCGTCGGTAGATTAGGCGGTTTAGTTAGAAATGGTGCGCGAAACACAGATGGAAATTTACTTGTGGCTTGCTTCAGATGATGGAAGACGCATGCTTATGCATTTCGCCGAGCTTCCGGCTATAGGTAGTTTCAAGATGAATCGATGTTTTTGAACTTGGTGCCTATATACATTATTATTACACATGCATCTCATCTCGTCTTGTTCCGTCTATGTACAAAATAGCCACTTCTTACTTCGTCTTGCTTCGTACGTTTGCTGGTGTGCTATTATTGCATGGGTCAAGGATCACTGGCAGGTTTTGTTCCATCTAATAGGTAGCAGTGAGCAGCGAGCAGCGAGCACCCACGCTCAAGCTCAAGCGTGGTCGTGGCTCATTGGTGTGCGCCTAGTTTCAGCCAGGCCACACCCTTGGAACTGCTACGTATGAGACATCTCTACCACGATTATTCATATTCATCCACGTTCATTTGGCGGTGCCGGCAGAGCTTCGTATTTTGGAAAAGAGAATTGTGTGCCTATGGCTGCTACAAGTATAGTTAGTACATAGTGAAGGGTTTAAGAGAGATGCATGGTACATAGTACCTAGTTATTGAGTGACACTTTGAAAGAGCTCCTTTGAAATGCCTCAGATATCGCTAGCCAGGTTAGTTGTTAGTTAACAATCGATACTAATCAGCAATTGATACTATAACTATGTCTTTATACGATCTTTCTGCATATCCATTATGTATTAAACCGGATCCTCTTAGCGGTCTTCAGGCGGCAGGCACACTGGCACACTGGCTGACAGGGCACTCCGAATAGGACAAAGGGGTCTTTCCGTCTTTGTGCATATCCTGAGACTGTTACTCCATTTATCCATTTATTATATCAGCTGGGATCCAGCCGGGATGGCACCTAAACGAATGCAACCTCAGAGGTCGAGCTCGGCCTACACAACAACAACACCTTCCCCAATCCCTCTTCTGCGGATTCCCGTGCTTCAGCTTCGTCTCCCCGAGAATTGACATCGAATTTCTCCTACCGACGACGATCACGACGACAACCACAAGCTTCCTCTTTGCTAGCTGGCTCCAATGTTCGCCTAGAACTGTGGACCCCCGAAATCGCCCCCCCAATGCCTTCAGTGACGCAGTCACCCGCCTTCTCCTCGTCCAAGAAGAGGCGGCGAGACGACAACGACGGCGGCGAAGTGCAGGTATCATTGTACGGCCCACCAAAGCAACACCATCTCCATTATCACAATCACCATCTTCTCGTCCAGGCGTGTAGGGTGCCACCGGCTGACGGAGTCTCCTGTACCAGCTCTCCACCATACCACCCCCATCACCACGGATCTCAGAACCCGTTCTCGGCCCTCGGCAGCAACAATGACCGCCTGTTCTTCTCCTCTTCCTCTTCCCCCTCCACCCCCAACAGCTACCTAGACCTAGGCAGCAACCATAATCCCCCGGTCTTCAACCTGCCGCGGAAGGTCATCCCGCTGCCCGCGAGCAAGCGGTTCCGGGCGCTGGATCCTGACCACGAGGGACACGACCGTCAGCAAGGAGACCACCAAGATGACGACGGTCGTCTGACTTCACCGAGTGGCCAGCAACACCACTTCCCTCACGCACACCCAGACTATTCGACGACGCCGCCCATATCGCCAGAGATCCAACCGTATCACCATCACCAGCAGGTTCGGGGCTCCAACCCCAGCACCACAATCAAGCCCAGCGCCGCGCTGCTAGATCCCTGCCATATCTGTCACAGGAAGCCGACCAAGAAGTCGGACCTCGACTCCTTCGCCGACTGCATGGGGTGCGGGCAGCGGACATGCTTTGTCTGCATACGGCAGTGCCAGGGATGGCTTGCTAGCGGCGGCGGTGGCAGCAGCGACCACCCCGCAGGAGAGGCGTGGCGCCCAGTTTCCTCTACCATTACTGCCGCCGCCGCCGAGGAACAGCAACAAGAAGATATCTCGACCTCCTTCACTATGGAGGATGTGGATGATGATATGGACCACCATCAGCATCACGACGAAGCACACTCAGCCGACCGTCGCCCCCTCAAATCTTATCACCTTCAAAACAAAGTTGGCGGTGGTCACGGCAATGGTGTCCACAGCGGTGGTGTGCGTGGTGGTCCTGAGGAGGGCTGGAGCGGCCGTGGACACCGCGATGTCGTTTGCAGCCGCTGCTGCATTGAGAAGGGCAGCGAGGGCGACGTTGTTTGCCTAGGTTGCCTAGCCGGGTTAGAAGGGGCTTAGAGGGTCGCCTCTCCAATGCTCCTCGGATAGCGTGTCGTTGTATTTGCTTGTTGCTTTCTTTTCATTCATCTGAGCATACCGCCACCATACCTTACCTATCCATAACACCTCACTAGCCAATGTTATGACCACATCTCATATATGCTAACGCATCATAATATCGACTCCCACACATATCAACATATACACATATATACCTACCAGGCATGGTGTGAAACGCAATGGCGCCAAGGGGAGCTACAAGAGCAACGATCTGTGTGGACAGGGGGTCAAGAAAAAGAGCAGGGGTAATATAATGGAAGGCGGAGAACGTATTTCTTTTCTTGTTTCTTTTCGATTCAGCATGCCGGCTCTTACGTCGGCCCTTCCAGCACAGTTTATACCAAATCTTTCATGTTGAGTCGAGAGACAACATTATCGAGCGGAGCAGTTGTTTAGTAGCGTGCTTGTCTGAGCATGGCATTAGGCATGGCGTAGCCACGGCGTTTGATGGGACGGGACATGATTTTTTACCAGTAGATACCAAATACCATGGGGCGGGACGGGGGACAGGGAGCAGGGGATATATCGTCGGCCAGTCATCCGGCTCGGGCTGGTTCCAACAACGATCTGGCGCCAGAAGGGAAAGTGGTAGGAGAGGAGGGAGAGAAGGGGGAAGATCTCCCTGTGTGCGTGTGATGCATATTAGGCCGAGGTGGTTATATGTAATCTGGAACATGTATATGCATAGGTGGATGGATTAAGGGTGAACGAGTCGACAGGATGGGGTCGTCGGTGTGATGGCTACTCTCTGGACTCAAGCCTAGCCTCCCACACGCCCTCCTAGTGTATCTACCTCCCCGGAGGCCGGTACAGCATGTTAATGCTCTCTTGTTTACCTACTTAGCAACAGACCTACATAGGTAGCCTGCATTAAGCAGGCCGAGAGAGGTGAAGACGAGGCGTAGATAGATAGATAGAGAGATAGATAGATACCCACTCACCCACCCGATTAATGATTGAATCAGTCCACTCAACAAGACGACACAATACCACAAGAAAGAAGACGAACATATGAAGATGCCACACTATGTCGGGATCGAATAGCAAAGCTCGCCTTATGTATTCAATTGCTTGGCATTTCTTGCATGCCATCCCGACTATATAGGTAGATAAAGGTACCTAGCTGTCATCTCGCCGGTTCATTTTTGACATACACTTACTTGCCTCACTTACGAAACATAAAGGGGGGTGGGGTGCAAAGGGGCAAATGCTTGCCAAGTTGGATTTCATCGGCCGTAGTCGTACAACCGCCATCACCGTCGCCACCAGCAGCAACACTACAGAACGTCAGGTATCATCACCATTCACGCCACGTCCGAGTTTATTTGAATTGGTTTGGTTACTGTGTCTATTATTCAGCACCCTAACTAACGCCCGCTCGACGTCGGCCATTATCGATCAATGTGGCAGGCCATTTTCCAGCCCGGATGAGCAGTGTCGTTTACAGACGCCTGTCTTATTTCCTCTAGGGGGCCAAGTTGTTTTGTTGGTGGCCCTTCTTCCTCCCTCTCTCCAACCCCTCGTCTATCTCATAACCCCTAACCCCTCCGTTCTTCCAGCGTCTTTCTTTCTTTCGCCCGGCTCAGGCCGACCGCCAGCTACTTCCCTCTCCCCTCAATCTCATTCTCAACTTCTTCCCACCATAAACTGGTCCCTTCCGTTCCAGTCTCTTAGTTGTACTGCATGTACGTGGCGGTGGAGTTGAACTTGAGGTTGCCCTTGATGACCTTGTCGACGGCGCTGAGGAAGTCCTTCTCGGAGGCGACCTTCCGGCGGGCGCGGATGGCGAACATGCCGGCCTCGGTGCAGACGCTGCGCAGCTCGGCGCCCGTGGCGTTCGGGCACAGGCGCGAGATGAGCTCCCAGCGGATGTCGCGCTCGACCGACATGCTCTTGGCGTGGATGCGGAGGATGTTGGCGCGGCCCTCGAGGTCGGGCAGGGAGAACTCGATCTTGCGGTCGATGCGGCCGGGCCGCATGAGGGCCGGGTCGAGCGTCGAGGGCCGGTTCGTCGCGAACATGACCTTGATGTTGCCGCGGGCGTCGAAGCCGTCCAGCTGCGTGATCAGCTCCAGCATCGTCCGCTGCACCTCGTTGTCGCCGCCGGCGCCGTCGTCGAACCGCGCCCCGCCGACGGCGTCGATCTCGTCGAAGAAGATGATGCAGGCCTTCTTGGTGCGGGCCATCTCGAACAGCTCGCGCACCATGCGGGCGCCCTCGCCGACGTACTTCTGCACCAGCTCGCTGCCGATGACGCGGATGAAGGTGGCGTCGGTCCGGTTGGCGACGGCGCGGGCGCAGAGGGTCTTGCCCGTGCCGGGCGGGCCGTACAGGAGCGCGCCCTTGGGCGGGTCGATGCCGAGGTCGACGAAGCGCTCGGGCGACAGCAGGGGCATCTCGACGACCTCGCGCAGCTTCTCCACCTGCTCCTTGCAGCCGCCGACGTCGCCGTAGGTGACGTCGGGCTTCTCCTCGACCGTCATCATGGTGACGCTGGCGTCGATCTTGGGCGGCAGCGGCAGCATGATCTGGTACTTGTTGCGGTCGACGCCGACGCGCATGCCCTCCTCGATGTCGGTGGGCGAGACGCGCTCGCCGAGCTGGACCACGAACTTGGCGATCTGCTTGACGTTGATGACGTACTTGCTCTTGGACTCGTCCCCCTTCTCGTCGGCGATGATCTTGGTGCACCGCGCCACCTGCAGCGGCTGCTCCTCCGACATGCGCTGCCGGTCCGCCGCCACGTCCCACAGGTGCGGCGGCGCCAGCCCCGTGTCCGACTCCTTGACGCCGATCTTCTCGTCCACGCTCTGCTGCTTCTCCTTGATCTGCTTCTCCAGGTTCTTGATCGCCGTACCGTACGGGGCGGCGCCGTAGGTTTTCAGCACCTGGATATCTCTAGAAGGCACGCATCTGTGTCAGTGTACGGTACGGTACGGTGCGGTTGTTGTTCCAGTAGGTAAGAAATGCGGCGGCGATGGGTGGTAGATAGATAGATAGATATCAAGGTAGCCAGGGTGGTTACGGGCGGCCAGTCGGGAAGGGATGTTCGTGCGGTAGGTTAGGTGCGACGTACTCATCTGTGAGGGGGGCGATCTTCTTCTCTTCTACTTCATCGTCGGCGTATTGCTTCTGATACTTCTCCCAATTCCGACCCGTTGCGGAGGGCTAAATGCATGGAGATATATGGTCAGTCTGGCTTCGAAGAAGAAAGTCTTCCTTATGACGAGGGGACAGAGGGACAATATGGGGGGCGGGCAACAAACCATCTTGAAGGGGGAGCAGGTGTCACGTCACGATGGATGGGAAACGACGGAAGGAACAAGAACGGATGGAAGGCAGATAGATTAAGCACCAAGGGGGTATTGGGCGACGACGAAATTGTTTGTATGGGGTAATAGAATAGTAAAGAGCAGAATGTACAGTTTGTATGTGTGGGTTGAAAGAGCAGGATGAGGGGATGAGGATGAAGATGAAGATGATGATGCTATGCAGTCTGTATGTTCGGAAGTACGTAGTAACTGTAGCTCGGGCTGGCTCAGGGCTCAAGGCTTAAGGTTCGGCTGTTCAAGGTTGCCATCCAGCCGCATAAGCTCATGCTTACCTAGCGACGCCATGCCTATTCAAGTTAAAATACTTCGAAGTTGGGATACCCATAGCCTGGCAGCCTGGCAGCCTGGCTGGCCCGGTAGCTGCAGCCCACCGCCCACCACCACCCACCGCTAGCTACCCCCAGGACAGTGATAAGGAGCAATCGATAAGCAGCAATGTACATACTTACCCCCAAGAAGCGCTGCATTCACATATCCAGTATTATTTGCTGATTGAAACGAGGTATCCGCCCCAAGTCAGCTGCCTGCTAATCTCATAAAGCTTTCTAGCTGCATGCTATGCAACAACCATATACTCTTCTCCCCGTCATATTCTCAAAAATTTATTAGGTACAGGCCTAGAGTCAGGTAGACGCGGGGCGGACCTCGAAAGTGCAAGGCCACTACCAAATAAAACACAACCACCGAACTTGCAAGATACCGACCGACTTTTGGAACTCCCATCCAGCCTCTCTCTCTCGCCGTTCAGCTGACACAGACAGCGCCATACCGCCATACGCCATAAAGCCGTACAGTCATACAGTCTCAGCTATAGCCATCGTTCATCATGTCGGCATCGACGGCTCCAGCTGCCGCCCCGGGCGGTAGCAACACCACCTTCAGAGTCCGTACATCCTAATCTCCCAGCTGTTGCCAAGCTCCCCAGCTAACCCGCTCTCTATAGGACAAGGAGAAGCCTATGGCCGTACGGTCATCCAACATCGTCGCTGCTAGAGCCGTTGCCGACGCCATCAGAACATCGCTGGGGCCCCGCGGCATGGACAAGATGATCAGGAACGGAAAGGGGGAGACCATAATCACGAACGACGGCAACACTATGTTGAAGAGCATGTCGGTCATGCACCCCACCGCCAGGATGCTGGTCAACCTCTCAGCAGCTCAGGATGTCGAGGCCGGTGACGGAACAACATCAGTCGTCGTCATTTGCGGTGCTCTGCTCGGTGCTGCAGACCGGTTACTAGGAAAGGGCATCCACCCTTCAGTTATTTCCGAGGCTTTCCAGAGAGCTGCAGCTGCCGCAGTGGAAATTCTTCACGACATGTCACAACCCATCTCCCTGACCGATACCGCCGCTCTCCTGCAGGCCGCCAACACCTCCCTCTCCTCCAAGATCGTCTCACAATACTCGGGGCTTCTGGGCCCTATGGCGGTAAATTCCGTCATGAAGACCATAGACATCAAGACCGCCGACAACGTCGATCTTAAGAATATCAGAATTGTCAAGAAGGTTGGAGGCACGATAGAAGACAGCGAGCTTGTGGACGGATTAGTTCTCCAGCAACCGGTCCTCAAGGGAGGCGGTGGCCCTATAAGAATGGAGAAGGCAAGGATCGGTTTGATTCAGTTCCAGCTGAGTCCACCGAAGCCAGATGTAAGCAGATCCAGCCCTCGTATCGCTTGTACAGGGAGGTCATTGCTCATGCTAACGGGCTATTCTGTTTAGATGGAGAACACGATCGCCGTGAACGACTACCGCCAGATGGACAAGATCGTTAAGGAGGAACGCTTGTACCTTCTCAACATGGTCAAGAAGATTAAGAAGGCCAAATGCAACGTCCTGCTGATCCAGAAGTCCATTCTGCGCGACGCCGTCAACGACCTCTCCCTACACTTCCTTGCCAAACTCAACATCCTGGCCGTCAAGGACATCGAGCGCGACGAGGTCGAGTTCATCTGCAAGTCGACGGGCTGCAAGCCCATCGCCGACGTCGACTCCTTCACCGAGGATAAGCTCGGCACGGCGGACCTGGTCGAGGAGTCCTCATCGAGCGGCGCCCGCATGGTCAAGGTGACGGGCACCAAGTCGGCCGGCAAGACCGTGTCGGTGGTGTGCCGCGGCGCCAACCGCATGATCCTCGACGAGGCGGAACGGTCGCTGCACGACGCCCTCTGCGTTATCCGGTGCCTGGTGAAGAAGAAGGCGCTGATCGCCGGCGGCGGCGCGCCCGAGATCGAGGTCGCCGCCCAGCTCAGCAAGCAGGCGCGGTCGCTGACCGGGACTGAGGCCATCTGCTGGCGCGCCTTCGCCGACGCGCTTGAGATCGTCCCCACCACGCTGGCCGAGAACGCGGGGCTCAACAGCATCAAGGTCGTCACGGACCTGCGGCACCGTCACGAGATGGGCGAGCGCAGCGCCGGCGTCAGCATCAAGAGCGGCGGCGTCAACCCCAATATCGCCAAGGAGAACGTCCTCCAGCCCCTCCTGGTCAGCACCAGCGCTATCGAGCTCGCCGCCGAGACAGTGAAGATGATCCTGCGGATCGATGATATCGCCCTGGTTCGGTAGTGGTCTTATGTTGAAGTGGTAGGTCGTGAGCAAGGGGTTAGCCCCTGCTACAGGTGAAGAGGATGTGGTTCATGCATGCATGCATCGGATGTATCAGTATGGGTTGAGTTGATGCCACAAGAGAGGGAAAAGGGCGAACAACCGACCACTCCTACAATTCCCGGGGCGGACGAATGAACCCAGGCGAAGCCATAGAACGAGATACATCATATACTAGGTCTCTCCTCGACCATAATGAGACGACATAGTTAATGCCAAGTCAACGAACGAATGCCTTCGCGCTATGAGACTGATAGCTAAGAATCTGCTTTGACGCGAGTGCTTATGGGATAGGGGGTGACGGCACATAGCTTTTTCCCATTAGGGAAGAAGCTATGTGCCCTAAAGGGGGCTGGGGTGATGTAAAGTCCGTAGTAAGGTTGCAGTTCGCGGTCGTCGGCAATACGGGATACCTCGAAATGGGGGTGAATATCGGGCCTCCCCCGTCTTGAAGTCTGTAGCTTGGTCTTCTCTATCCGTCTCCAACACCTCTATTACCAACTCGTGGGCTGAGCCTACAGAAAGGTGAGCTGTCCGTTGTGATCCAAGTGGGTGGTTAGCCAGAGGAGTCGAGTGAGCTCAGAATTTGTGGATGTACATGATTTATCTCATTCACTGAGCTAGACTATAGCTTGGTGAAGCCATCTATCTTCCAGTCCAAGACTCATCACGGTCCACTGCCAGGCCACAAATCTACAGTCAACCACAGTTCAGGAAAAATACAATGCTGCTCTATGACGACTCCTTCCTTGGGATAGGCCCTTAGCAAGCAAGAAATTCACCCGTGTCATCAGCATTCCCGTGATTCTTCACACCCGTAGGTTGATCGCGCGAGCCAGCATAGGTTGCCTCTACCGAACCAGGCGGCGTGATAGCAGGTATGAAGAAATATCACTTCCTGTCTGCCCCTGTGGTAGTCAGGGCTGACAATGCCTTTTGGCCGTGAACATCTGCCCAATATTTGTTTTTCAGGTGATGCTGGTACTCCTCTGCAGACTGGCACTGGCACCACTCGAGCTCGGTGGCCCCATCCTACCTGCCCACCCAGTCTTATTCAAGCCTTCGTTTTCAAAGTAGGCTCTTAAGTACAGCTGTAGCCGTCCGCGGTTGCTACGGTAGCTGGTGTTGGTTACTACGGCTACCCGGGCTACCTACCACCCGGGGGTCATCTATTTAAGTGCTAAGAAGTGGTCAGTCTTTCAACATTCATTGCCAGGTTGGTGTAGTGGTTAGCACATTGCATTCTGCCATAAAAAGCAAATGGTTACAGCACTGAAGTGAAGGGATCGGGTTCAAAATCAACCCTGCGGCTGCACAAAAAGTACACCGCAGAAAAGATCGGGTAACCCTCTGCCCAGTCATACAACCATGTCTCCGACCGGGGACGCGCAAAACGGCAAGAAGAAAACAAGACCCAGGTTCGATCCCTGGACCAGGCAATATATATATTTTTTTTATCATTTTGGACGAAATGATATACGGCGGCGTCATAGGGATGCAGAAGCCTCGGTGAGATTTGCGCGAGAGTAAGCGCGCGGACGGGCCTTGGACCTCTCCGAGTCGGCTTCTGCGTCCATCTTGCAGTTTTGGCTGCCCTTTGTCTTTGCCTCTTCCTTGTTTTGCGTATTATCAACCCTGTTGTATGGTCTGGGTTACTCCCTCTAATAGCCATGAGACGATATCAGGAGTAAACCACATGTCCCTATTATGCCCCTATTCTCCTATTACTGCCAGGCAATGGAGTCTAGACTAGCCCAGTCCATGTCGTCTCTGATACACAGCTCTCATGCAAGAATATATTCGCTTCTGTCATTGTCGCCCATCAGACGAAGCCATACGTATTATGATAACCTCTTCACATCGTGAGCCCGTTAGGTAAGCAGGCATCCGGCTATGGATCGTCTAGTCTATTGTCTGTTCATACATAGATTCCAAGGCCATCGTTCACATTCGAGGGTGCGTAGTCATTATCAAAACGCCCTGCCCTGTGTCGTCCTCTTCGCCCTGTGAGAGCAAAATCCTGGCCATCCCGTCAAGGAGGGGAGGAGTAGGTGTAAGGACCTGGCTCTAAAGAGGGCATGATAGGTAGCTACTCTTTGGGGTCACTCGCTCCTCTTTCGTATCCTAATCTATTCCCGTGTTCTAAGGGCATTGTAGAGGTTGCCATGAGAAACTGCTGGCACTGACACCGACGGCTGAGTTGTCGAAGGCAACATCAATCACTCAGCGGTAGTAGTATATCATGAGACCAACTGAAGACCTTTTCTGCCACAGCAACAGAAGAGAATGCACCCAGAAAGCAGTCTCGCCCATGAGCCTGTATGCCGGTCACTTTCTAAGGGGCATATTATCAAGAGGAAGATCGAATTATTCACATCTCGGGTCGGTACCATGCAAGTACGTTACTTAGACCAAACATCCAGTCTCGTAAATAGATGGACGAGATAGAGTGGTCTGCGTCATACATCACATGCAGTCCTGCATGTCCCTTTCTACGAAGAGCGGAGATATGAATATGTTGCATATATTATGAGCAAACTAACAAGTAACCGTGAACATAAATAGCATACGTATCGTCTAGTGACACTACAGACCATGGACTGTAGACAAGCACGTATCGGCTGAGCTTAAGGAGTGGTAGTTAAATGGCAAGTAATATCCACCGCAGGTAACGTAACATCTGCTCATGATCTACTCGTGGACGTTGGACTGTTGGGCATGAGGCTCGCTTTTCCATCGACGCGGGAGTATGTCGGCGTCCCGTCAGGAATAGGCTGAATTGCTCGCGTGCGCGCGAGGCAGAGGCGCTGGGCCGGGCCGCGGCTTGGAGAGGATGTGCCTAAAGGTTCGCTACGGCTTTTTATTCTATTTTATGATGATGACGGACGATTGGGCACGCACAGCGTGACTATTCGAGTGATATACTGTGCCTTGCTCTGGCCTTTCTCTGACGAGTAGCTCTCATGAACATGGAAGGGGACAACGGGAATGTCTGCGCGTCGTCCGACCAGATACATAACAGTCATGGGACATTGCTAAGTATATGGAAGGGAGCATATCTAAGCCCTGTTAACCTATATGTTAATACGTCTGCGAGCATCGATGATATTTCTACAGCACGCCCAATATGCCGCTACGTTGGCATCCCCTATCCCCGGTAAGAGTGATACGATGGTGCGTTGACAACCAATACACCAGGAGTTGGGAGTTCTCGTCTTGGAGTAGGTATGTAATATCACCTTGGGTTTTCTACGCCGCGAAGGGCTATGAAGAAGTCACCTGTCTGTGCAAACTAAATTCATAGCATGAGCATGTGTTGCGGTGGTGTCCAAACCCCTCTCGTCATCTTGGGTATAACCTGTGGCGATCATTCTTGTTGCTCATTACATAGATAGCTCTCCTATACCTACATCTTTCGAAAGCTAGAAACGCAGCTCACCTACGTCCTTTCGATGACGTGGGATACAGCACGGTGCCCCAATAGTCATGCCGTCCGAAGATATCTTGAGATATACAAGTGTTGGAGAGAGTCCTTCGGAACTAGGCTGGTAACCCGAGAGGACTACCCGCCCGAGCAACTCGGAGGGAAGCTACGGCAGGAACGTCTCGGCATTCAGGACAGCCGCCTCGGGAGAAGCCTGATCGCCACGTCGACTTGCCTACTTCTGCGGATAGTAGCATCTCAATCTGTCGTAGATCGTTCCGTGGCCGTCGAGTCTCGTTGGCTCTTCCCTCCGTGTCTACCAGACATGAAGACGAGGGCCACGTGCTACCCCTGCACTCCCTCGACACTGAGCCCCGGGGCACAGTTACATTGCCCTCGTAATGAATGCCAGTAAGCATCCCTCCCCCTTCCCGGGGGAGAAAACGCATCGTGGAACCGGCTTCCGGTATGGGAACGTCGCGTGTCTACGCTTCGCTACGACGTGGCCCCCTCCCAATATAATAGCCGCGCTCACTTACTTGATGGTCTCGTGTCCTAGGTAAACAACCCGTAGCATGCTTCTCTCTCCCTCATGCATTCATGATTAATGGAAGCTGCCAGGGAATAACTAATCTAACAGTTTGAAATTGATGATCGACGATGGTGTAAATGCCCTAGTAGGCCACATCTCTTCCTGGAAGCATTAAGACACGCACACACACATACACACACACACACACACCCTGGCGGAATCGAATGTTGAACCGCATGATTGCCATATTTTCCAGCGCCAGAATGGGCCATTTAGGATTATACAACGCTCGATATGAATTACTAGGTTCATAATGCCCACCGAGTATCGGAGAGCTATCACGCCAGGTCGCTCATATCAGCCGGGAGTCAAGCAACCGTTGGGGCTGGCTCTTCGGACTGCATGGCTCCAGCAGAGGTACATGTGTCACTGGTATAACTAGAGCACTGCGTCTTCCCCCCCTGGACATAGGCATGGGCGAACTGGGGGCGGAGATAGGGTGGGTAGAGGCTCGCAGTGCAGCCGCGCCCTTAGTTCATTATACGCAGGTATTTAGGCCAGGGATTTTAATGAAGACTCAGTAATCGTGCAATCCGTCACCGAAAGGCCCCTTGACGTTGCTTTTTGAGAAGGGAAACGGTCAGAAACTTTGATGACCACCTTCCCCAAACACAATACCAAGAAGAGTAAACACGGGCGACTTCCTTCGCGATCCCAGAAAGCGCAGTCTAGCGCAGCTGAAGTTACGGATTGATGGTGGTAGGATCGAGCTACTGGATTCCTGTAGTAGACAAGTCACACCTAGAGTAGGCGAGCATACACCAAAAGGGGGGGAAGGAAAGAGAGAAGAAAAAAGGGTCCTTTGTCCAACCCACGAGGGCGCGACTCGTATATAGTTAACCCCGTGTGTAATGCGGCCCGCTGGAAGGATCGTCCCCCCCGGAAGGAGCCTCTCGCCGACCCCAAAGAGTTCAACTTCCGAGATGACTGTCATTAGGTTGCGAAGGCAGCAGCAATCTCGGAGAGGCGACTTGTTATTAGCTTACGTACATCGTGCTCCCCTCCGTCCTTGTTCGTACGTACATGTGATGCAGTACCGTACCGTATCGTACACCGCACATGATTATTATCTATCTACCTAAGGTACAAGGCTGCTCGGGACGAAAGACCTTCTACCCACTTCATATAACATGTATTTTACCAGAAATGCCTACATATTTTCCAACGCGAACGCCGGGTCGAGCTTGGGAGCCTGGAGAAGAAGGATTTGGAGAAGGTGGGTGCGCGGGCTTTGCGACGATCCTCCCGTCCGCCGGGCCCGAAGGCACAGCTTGACAGTGTCCCGGGGGGCCCGAACTGGCACGGCTTACTGGAGGCCCTAGACTACGTAGTTAGGTCACTTATTAGTTATTAGATGTCATCTTGCCTTCCTCTATGCTTAGAAAGGGGTCGGTCAACGGTCTATGCTCCAACTCTGCACGGGAGCCCCGCGGCTGCGAATTGGAACCATTGTAATCTGTAGTCTACCTATAGGTAGTCGGTTGTTATTTTTGTAACGGCACTGCCGGGATCAGTAATAGCTTCGGGTCTTGTTTGTCTGGGGGTTTGTTTCTGCCCACCATTTCCCTTTCCCTTTCCCTTCCTTCCGCAAGCTTCCTTCTTGGCCCTTCCCCTTCCGCTTCCCCTTCCGCTTCCCCTTCAACGCTCGCTCGTATGTGTACAGCCACACTACGTAGCTATGGGGATGACGGGGGAGGGGGGCTGGCGGTGCAAACTACCGGTAGGCATAAGCCGTCAGCATTGTCTTACACGGGCTGAAACCGGCAGCGGAAGTGAACAAGAAGGTGCCCTCTTTCCCTTCCCCTTGTATTACATAATTACATACGCGGCTTATCGCGCCAGAGTTCTGTAGAACGAACGGTGGTGAAGTCAAGCTCACCACCGAGTGCAAGCCTCATCCGCCGCCGCCGCCGCCGCCGCCTCTCATCCAGCACTCCCCCATAGGTCGCAGATGTATGGACGGGTTTGGGTGTGTGGGGTTCAAGGCAAACGAACCCCCCTCTCCCCCCCTCCTTGATTTTCCCGCCAGGCCCCCCGCGACATGGCAAGAGAGGCGAGAAGGCGAGAAGGCGATGCGGAGATACGGTTCTTTCTTTCTCAACTGAGACCTCTCTCGTTCATTACATTCTCTCGCGGTCTCGCATACCATACTGCGGACTACTATCCAGTTAGCTCCTCTATTGAATGTGTGTGTGCGTAAGTGTGTACGCTCGACTGGTAGCTGACATCCACTATCTATTCTTGGCAAGGGTATATGCAAATTCCTTCAGAACCCGACCAATGCGGCTTCGTGTATGCGAGGCTCCAAGGTTGTGTGCTGGGTAGTCAATGCAGGTCTGTTCCATTCGCCGCCGCCATACGCCATACGCAACCAACAGATAATATGTAGGTACATGGCATATAGCGAGGTAGGCGGCAGTGGTGGTGTCCGCATTTGGCGCCTCGGTGATGAATCGGGCAGCACTCAATCTGCTCCCCTGGAACCTGGAGGTGTTATCCCCAAGCCAGTAAGGCCTCTCTTCTCTGCCCTTCGGGAAATCCTGCTAGGGAAGAAAGAAAGGAGCTACAATTAGCGCAATCTGATAATGTGACCCTTCTCGCGCCGCTAATCAGCACACCATCGCATTATATTATTATATTACATAGTTAGTAGTATATTACATCTTTAGTATGTACAGGACATTCATAGCGTCTAGTTTTCTCTCTCTTTCTTGCTGGCTTCCCCATATTGCCCGTAGGGCGGAGGGACCGGCTCTCATTCGCCAAGAGCCAATGGAAACTTCATCCATGTAGTAGAGACGACGACTGCCGTGTGGTATGCCTACGCACCTACGCCATTATTGGAGATGGCTCGGGGCTTTTCCCATCGTGGCACTTCGCGCCTGACGGCACTTCATCGCTTTAATTTTGCGGCGTATGCTATCACCTGCATAGCATCGTTGCTTTCCCATCTATATAGGTAGCATTATAATTCTATAAGGCTGTCACGACTCACGAGCTACCTGCTGCCATTCTACGGTAGCGTCGAGATATGAACAGCCGCTGCTCTATCTGCATGCATGTGCTATGCAGCGGGAGGTATGTGTGCCTGTAGGACAAGGTAATGTGACGCGGTTTACCGGTCAGTATAACGTTACTGGTGAGCAGGGGCAATACACCACGACTCATGATTGCTTGTAGGTCAAGTCAGATTTCCGTGGAATCGTGGGCGAACTTTCAAACTATCGATCTTGCTTCTCTTTCAGGCGCAATACGATGACTCTGCTTAGAAGCCTTTTAGACTCAGCTATAGCAGCTACCAAATAAGGGAAAAGAACAGGGCCAAACGGGTTGTGATCGACATAGCTCCCCATCTATTAGTGTCCAGCTACTACGTAGAAATCAGCGACCATCAGCGACCTGGGGTTTCTTATTAGCAAGATTACCCTTTCTAGCCTCGAGCAGTTTAGATTTGGCTGGGTAGTCTTTATCTGAAACATGACCTGGCGTCTTGGCAAGCTCCAAGCTGCTGCGAGCGCGCTGTAAGTGGTCCGCTTTGGGCCTCAGTGCCCAGAAAAGGACGTCAAGTTTGATCCTTAGTGATCTTAGCTGGGATTTGATAAGGGCGAAGGGGTTTATTAAGCTTTATTAATCGCGTTGGTCTTCGTCTACGAATGGCCAGTAGTAGTAAGAAAGAAACGGAGCAGGACACGGTTTGCCTCTTTGCGACATCGCGTATTCCTAGGGTTGCGTAAGCTTGCTCCGTCTTCTAGAAGCCTTAGGCGTAAGAGTGCTACGGAGCATGTACGTGCGCGAACTGTAGGGAGCTCCAGGTTGTTATTTTTGGTTTTAGTGTAACAAAACCTGTGACTGGAAGGATAAATTCCGGCATACCACCTACATATGAATCCGCGATCCATCGGGCGGCTGTTGATGTGGACCCCTGGGTCTTCAGCAATGCCGGTCACAGCCCTCAAATGATCGCCGCTGTCATCTTTCTCGGGAATCTGACTCTGAACTAATTCCGGGGACCGTTGGAACCGACCACGTCAAAAAGCCATCTAGTACGTTTTGATAGACATAGGCATGAATATCATGAGCCTCATTTCTATATCCATAGCCTCCCTTGGCATGCTACGCCGACGACTTCATTTGACGAGGCTACTGGCTTTAGCATGCTATACTTAACCTGGTAGTTATATTCTAATCACTTACATGCCTACGTAGTAGGTGGTGTGGTGTGGTGTGATGTGGTGCATGGTGTGGGCGTGCACTGACTATAGTTAGTTGTATCCATAACGGAATAGAGAAATCCTTCCACCAGTTTGCAAACGGTTCCAGTTCCTGGTTCCTGCCTGGCAGCAAAGACGCAAAGAACGGGCTTGACACCCCTTGAGCTTCATATGCCGGACAACTATTACCTACTACGCAGCGAGGTCAGGTCAGATGGGGACCATGGGGTCGACAGATATTGAACACTTATCGAATGGACTAGGCCACTTGTAGATGAAGTGATATTCTGCTCCTTGGCACTACTCCGTCCACACATGGTTCTGCGAATGAACCATTCCCAGAAATGGTCTAATAAGGGACCTGGGTGCACCTCGGCCCTGCAGAACGGCTGCAGCATAGCCAGCCTACTTGCGTTGAACATGGCGAATGCACCCATCCAGCATTCGGCTTCCCGATATTGACGTAGTAGTTCATGGATTCAGTCAGGTACGCCATCAGATTAGCTATTCTGGTGTCTCAACCGGGCGGAAGATGGCTGATGGATGTGTGCCCACTCAGCACCCGGTTTCAATTATGGGCCGAAAATCTCCCCGGGCATGCGCCATAGTTAGCAGCACGATCAATTTTATCGGGGTCCTTTTCGAAACGACGTGAACTTCGATGCGGTGTTCTTTGTTCTCCCCCCGACTACTATAGTGCGGAAATAGCGGGAATGAAAAGTCATTTAATCTGGTAATTGGAATTGAACCTTTCTAGGGGTCTTCTTAGACCGAATCGACTACCTAGCGCTGGCCACACGTGTAGTAGTTAGTGTTCGTGGGGGTCCGTCCAGCTAGGAAGTTGACTATGTAAACAAAATTAAGCCCACGCTCCTCATGAGGGCGCATGACGTATATTGCCTTGGCTCGCCTCGATGTTGTGTTCTTAAGATAGAAGAGAGTAGTTATATTTATACTCAGGTTTCAACAAGTCGGCAAGATTGGCGTAAAGCTATGAATGGCTTGGCAGCTGGAGAGAGAGCGGGTGAGAGCGAGAGCGACAGCGGGTGAGAGTGAGAGTGAGAATTGAGAATGAGAGTGAGAGTGAAAGTCGGTGGCATACTTGAGCATGTAAGCAGCTTAACAAGTACCTACAGGATATGGAAGTTCAATGTTAGTGGTTGTGTCATTGGAAGCTACCACCAGGTCAACAACCTGTACATAGTTAGATGGGTAGTACCTACCTGTAGTTAGTGATTTAGGTGGTAGCTTCAGGTTTTTACTACCTCAGGTTTTAGGCTTGAATTCGAACAATCGGTCATACACACCTGACATAACTACCTACAGTACATACCTACATACTACCTACCTGCTATCCACAGACACGAGAGAAGCCTAAGCCGTCCCCACTAGTTAGCCCGAGCTTGTGCATTGGAGCTTGTGAGCCTGTATTGTCGGTAGTCCGTCCCCATCGTTAACGATTCTGCCGCCTCCGCGGACACGCCTCCAAAATCCTACCGGCGGAAAAATGACCTCACTGACGAGGTGCTAGCAGTAGCTCAGAGCCCGCCTGGAGAGTCTGCCAACTGGCCTGTACTAGTACCTCTAGGGCCATCTTGCTCTCCAACGCCAGCCAACGCCGTCGCCCTCGACGTTGTCACTAGCATCGTAACATGGCAAGCTAACACGGTATGGCTGTAGTTCTGGATATACTGTCCGCTACTGCCCACGTATGTATGGAGGTATGTAGGTACCGCGCGCTTTGCTTCTCGTTGCTGCACAGGCTGCACTCCTTCGCCAGCAGTGCAGCAATGCAGCAATGTTGGACTATCGCCGGTGGACTATCGTCGGCATGTCAACTCTTGACATGTCCATGTATAAAGAAAAGGCTCGAGTCGCTATAGGACGGTCGAGTCCGAGGCTAGCTAACTATGGATTGTACGTGGAGGCTACGGAGGCTACGGGAAACGCAAGCTGCAGCGCCTCGTCGTGAGGGGGGTGTGTGAAGGTAGGTAGGCCATGGCAGGTAGGCAGGGCAGGCAGGCCGCCGCATACACCCTGTTTCTGATTGCTGGAACGCATCATTGCTGATGCTGGGTAACGAGTCTAACGACGTCAGGCATGAAAGGCGGTATATGGCACTGTGGGGTCGCTTTGATTCCCTAGCTCGAGAAACATCGTCATTCATGCAACCCTTCTCGGTTTCAGCGCGAATATGGCGCCTTGAAACCATCAGAGGCAGGGCAGGTATGTAGAATAGGTATGCTGGTTGACCCTGAACATTTTGCCTAATGTAGAGAGTCAACGTGTCGGCTAAACAGTGGGAACCATCGCGGTTAACGACGCATAGGTTGACTACGCATAGCTAACAAGAAGAGTGGCTCATGCTTTGTGAGTTTCTTGGGTTTCTTGGGTAGGTATGTATGGAGGATAATAGCTAGCGGTAGGCATAGCTGCGACTCGATACCCCAAGACAAGCGCCATCAGCGTAGGGCATGAAACGAGACAGCCACTGCAGCCTTTCATTATGGAAACCATCTGCCCGTAATCTAGTGATACGCAGAATGAGATGTAAGGTACTGCCTCTTTCCTGAACGAGAACGAGTATAAGCTACTGTTGCGTAAGGACTTGGATTCAGGGTATCTGGGAAAATTACCATACAACCCTGGATGGAGTACGAATGAACTCAATATCTTATCTTACCTAGGCAAAGCCATCCAAGCCATCTTCTTGAAGCCAATACCTACCTATATCTTTGCTCACATATATACACGCATACACACCTACCTACGTAGTACGTAGTGGTAGTATATATAATTGCGAGCGCTATTTGGCTGGCCTGCCAATTTGGAGAATTCGAGGCGTGACGGCGTGTAGATACTGAGGTATGTATGTAGGTAACAGGAATGACATATTTCACTAGGGCCGGCATATTCCAAGTACCGGTACTTTGCGTCGTCAATCAATCTGAAATGAGCGGCGCTAGCAGGGATGTGTTCAGGGGCTCCCTGTCTCTAGCCTGCAACTGTGACGTAGTCAAATTTCCAATTTTCTTTTCTTTCCGACCAGCACCTGGTCTAATTGGATAGCGAGTCAACCGTCTGCTGGCTAGTACGAAGTACGGACAGTGAGAAACCGTTTGTCTCGCGCGTGCGAAGGCCCCAAGGGTGCACTTCAGATAACTTTGGTCTGAACTCTGAGCTAGCCGAATATCAGGAGGATCATAAGCCCAGCTAGTCGACCATTCCCAAGTATACCAGGTTGATCAGCATACACGACCGTACACGGCCGTATATACAATGGAGGCCTTGTTACCTGGGGAGCTGGAGAGCTGGAGAGCCGGAAAGCTGGGGACCTGGGGACCTGGAGACTGGGGAGAGGCATCAAGTGAAGCTTGACGGTCTCCGTAGGCATTATTGACCATTTTCCCAGACCCTGCATGGCTCTGTCTTCCGTCCCACTTCCTCCGCATCAGTGGCGTAGGCTAAGAATAAGGCTCGCACGCTTGGCAAGCCGCCGTCGGGCTACAGTGCTGAGCAGCGAGGGTAAAATGTTACGTACATGGGTCAGCCCTTGTGCCCTGGCTGCCTGGGTGCCCTGGTGCCCTGGTGCCCTTGCAAGCCAACCGCTGGGATACCAGATGCCACTCCCGCTAGCCCGCCAGCCCGCCAGCCCGCCTACTTTAGCACCTTAGTTAGCACCTTAGCTGCCCAGGTATTGGCTTAGATATTGGAATAAAGCAACGCCTTTGGGGGGCATCGGGGGCATCGGGGGCATCGGGGGGGTAGGCGTCCCACTATCTTTATAGAGGAAGCCGTCAAGGTTAGCTCAATCTACTGGTCCATTGGTCTAGTTACATGCAGTGCAGACAGACGTACATGAAGACATACAGACACAGATAGGCACATGTAATAGGTACGTAGGAGATATACCTAATGCTGACATGAGGTAGTGGTGGTGGTAGTAGCCTCACGCCACGGATTCCGTCCTATACGGCTCCATCTTCCCAGACAACCAGCCAACTTCCCAGTCCTGCCGCCAGTCCCATCCAACCATCCAACCATCCATCATCCCGTCCCCCGGCCACCGTTCGCCAGTTGATGCTTTCACTGCTACCTACGACATTGGACGGCTAGGATAAGAATAACGCGACAATACTGCACACCTGCAACGAGTTCCTGAATACTACGCATAGATTAGACAAGTCCAACCTTGTAAGCTACTTAGTATCTTGTGTGGTGTGGTGGGTGTGTGTAATTCCCCATATCGTAACTGCATATTGAGCATTAGTGACACTTCTGCCTCCATTATTGGCGCTGGCACTGGCACTGGCACATTGCACATTCATTCATGGGTATTCGTGGGTATTCATGGGCATTCATGGGTACATCGACCATCCCTGCTGGCATTGTCCCACATATGACCCTATTGCTGACAGTTCTGGTTAGCAAGACCCTGATACCCTTCTTTTGCATGTGCGGTATTGTACTAGCGACTACCTAGGTAGCTATACTATACTACACTACCTGGACTACATAGTATAGCATGCACCAAGTATCTCCCGGCTCCCCTGCCCTGCCCTGCCCTGTCTGCCATCTCCCTGTCTGCCCCAGTCACCACAGTCTGTTCTCTTACGTACCGACTGGAGCAACCCCATCCCTATCATCGTAAACCGTACTTCTGTAGTGGAGGCATGTGTGTGTCTATGTAAAGCCTGCTTCGTCCTCACCCGCCCTCGCCCGGCATTCTCGTCAGCTCTCAAACCTGCCCCATTGAGTAACGTTGGAACGACTCTAGAAATACATATCTAGAATTACATACACGTGCAGGCGTGCGGGCGTGCAGTCGGTCGTACACATATACACCTCGACGACGACTTACATACACACGACGACTTGCGTTGCGTTGCGTTGCGTTGCGTTGCGGTTCTTGTTACCCGCATCTAAAACCTTAATAGAGAGGAGAGAGGGTAGATCAACGACCTCTCCCCCAAAGTCACTATACTAGTTACCAAGGAGAACCCGGCCTCTTGCTGATCTTCTACTCTTCGGTGTTGAGACGAGCCACCAAACTCCACAATTCTCATGACCTATCGAGTCTCGAAACGGTCGCGGTCAAATTGGACACCATTTTCTCAGTCGTCGGCCTCCCGTTCGACCACCGGCCCAGCTCGATATCCTACCCTCCACTGCTGCCAGTACCGTTTTATCACTCACTCCAACCCTGTAACCGCGGCCTCCTTTAGTAGGAAATATTGAACTGTCGATCCCTCTTGTTCACCGTTGTCACTCTGCGCTTATACCACTGGGCCCACTCGTCCCGCTGACTGGAGAGCATTAAGCTTCAGACGATTCGGCTGGGGTCCTGCAAGTACCGATTGTGCTGGGCTTGTACCTCCCCTTCAGCCATAGGAGCGGTTCCTTGTCGAATATCTGCTTCTGGGTCCTGCCGGAGACACTTAAGGCTCGCTGATCCCACCACTACCACGACCACCACCATCAAGCACGACCCGTGACTGACATTCTTCTTGCTGGAATTTGGAAGACGAGTCACCGTCTCGGCAGGGTCACACGAATCTACTTTTCCTTCGGGATCTCGCATTGATCAGCGGGTTACTTGGATCTTGTTTCCTCTTTTATACCGAGAGAAAACGGAATAATCGGTTGAAGCCTAGGGAAGACTCGTTCGTCTCCCAGCTTCGCTTCTCATCTATGTTCACATCTCGTCAAAGATGACATTAACTCTTGACAATCAATCTCGACTCGGGGCCCTCCACTTCGACCACATGTCTTCCTACTCGAACCCTCCGCACTTCACCAACCCGTGGGCTTCGGGCTCGTCCGGTCACCAGCATGGCAGCCAGGGCCTGTACTCGCAAGGGGTTGGTGCCGGCCTGAATGGCATCGATTCCGTGAAGCAGCATGCCGCCGGCCGGCCCAGTGCCGCCACTAGCGGCCCAATGGCACCGTATAGCAGCATCCCGGTGACAGCAGCATCTTCAGCAGGTAGCACTCTCATGGCGGACATCGTATATGAACAGCAGGACTTACTCAATATGCCACAAGATCTCTTAAGCTTGAACCGAATGCAAACCACCTCGGCCGCATACGGAGAGCAGCCGTCGTACGCGACGGCGACGGCCGCTTCTCCCGTTCACGGAACGTACTCCGCCTCACCATCGCCCTACGATGGCATGTCCGGTTATGCGCCAGCACCCATGCGCTCGACATTTGCTCTTGCACCGGACGCCGACAACCGAAGGTATTCCCAGCCATCAGTTCCTTCCGTCCCAATGAGCGACACTAGCTCCGGCGACCCAAATCGCGCTCACCGGAACTCGTTGATTGACATAAACTACAGGGGCATTCAGCAGCATGACGACCGGAGGAGCTTCGCCGACGCCTTGGATGCCGGTCAGGGAATGCTCGCGATGAGCCAGGAAACGCCCCGGGCTATCTACCCTCCAGGCGGCAGGTCTCGGGGGTCTACCGACTCGTACGGTTTCCCATCGACGCACTCCACCAGCTCATCGATCTCGTCGGCAAGCAATTATGGTAGTGGCTACTATGCGGGATCCATCGACTCGTCGGTCAGCGACTATTCGACGGCAGGTTCGGATATCGAATCAGTAACATCTAGGACCCTGCCGCGGCCCAATTTGATGACCCAACCGCCTCCGGCGCCCCAGTCGATGATGGGTCAATTCAGCTCTAAGGTATCTTCAAGCACACAGAAGAAGCATAAGTGCAAGGTTTGCGACAAGCGATTCACCCGGCCAAGCTCGTTACAGACGCATATGTATAGCCATACTGGCGAGAAACGTAAGTTCTTCTCTGAACCCGCAGCCATAAAAATGGCGTGTTGGTGGTTGTGGTGGTGGTGGTGTTGGAAGAACTGGCTGACCGGCTTCCATGCAGCGTTCTCATGCGAGGTTGAGGGGTGCGGAAGGCATTTCTCCGTCGTCTCCAATTTGCGACGACACCGCAAGGTCCATAAGAACGACGCCAAATCAGATGCCGGATCGGAAGATCACCAGGACGACCATTCAGATTAGGCATTTCGACTTTACATTCCATGTTTTATGATGTGTGCGACTCTACGCGAGATTATGGTTTTAGATCCGTTATGATGATCTTTTTTATGCGGATTTCTCAGGTCACGCCACTGTCACGCCAACCGGGTTCAAGGGGTTTTTAGAAAAGGCGAGGCACCGATCATCGTTTCTTCACCAAAAATTACGGTTCGATGAAAAACAAAAACAAAACGACGGGCTGATGGTAGCTGCGAACCACCATCTACGAGTACAAAAGGGCATTGACGCCGAAAACTGTTTGTGTGTGCTGATTTTGGGTGCGATATCCACGAGTCATTTGGTAGCGCTGGAAGCATTGGAGGGAGTCTTATAGATCGGGGAGGGGAATCATCTCTTCCTCTTGTCGTCGGGTCATCCGAGTGTTACTTCACGTCGATCGCTGGTGGTCCACATGCTGGGGCCATACATATACACTTGGGGTTATGGGATTACATTTTTCGAGGAGATACCCTCAAAACGGCGTTCGGGATGATTGGGGTTCTTGGGTTTCCGGGGATTTGAGGCACCATTGAGGCACCATTGAATGCATTCGTTACACTGGGAGGCTGTTGCTGGTTCCGTCGAGAGGACGGAGTTTTGTCCGGAGCGTCTGTTTCGAGATTAGGGCATTTGGAGAGCACGAGTCGAGGAGAGACCAAGACCACTTGTACTATTAGCTGTCATACGCATATACCCCCGAAAGGCGGAGTAACTTCGACGTATGCGATGGACTCCTTACGGGTACTCGCGTGACAAGAAGCCTACGTTCGCCCCCTCGGATTGTAATCTAATTGTTCATTCATCATGTTCAACTACTGCCTGCCTCTGCACGGCGTCCGATCCCGATGTTGTGAGAGCCCACCCGCGTTTCCCCTCTAATTCATCTAGCTGGAAATTCATCTAGCGAGCGGGTACGATCTGGAGGCGCAACATCCGCGACTCCTTGTTTCGCGGGCCCCTAGTGGCCCGGTCAATTGGAGAGATCGGCGCCGGCTTGCCCACGAGCGGAGTCGGCGCTGAACCGAGGAACCCCAAACCGCGAAACTTTAAATGAACCAGCCACTCATCGGCCGGGCCTCCGTCCAGTGCCTCACCAGGCATCGACCCTTTTCGGAGAGCCATACCACGTACATGCTTAGGCGAAGGCCTACTCCTTTCGTAACGGGAGGGGGCCGAATATAGGGTAGAAGTGTATACTACCTTACTACGTACTACCTACGTACGTGATGCACGCACCTGCCTGCTAGGACTTACCGACGACTTTACTAAGTAATAACACACACCACTACTACCACTTGGCCCTTCAGGTATAGCTAATGGCTATGGTTGATGGGTGGGACTCCCACACACGGTGAGGGAAGGGGGGTGACGATGCAAGGCGAGGCGAGGAACGCCAGTCCCGTCCTTCACCCCATCGTCGAACGTCCCATCGTCACAGGATCACGCAACCGGTCAAGTCAACATCAAGCAGGTGAACTCACTTTTAGTATGTGACTATGTAGCTACCTAGCGAGCAAGCGATGCAGGGACCGAAAATTGGTGAAATCTCACTCTCACTCCCACTCAAACCCCTCGCAGCGACATGCATGTGCCAAAACATACCTACGTATCTAACCATCTATCTACTCTATACTTTCATATTGACCTTACTGTAGATAGATCACTAGTGTTTTGCTCAGCTGCTGCATACGATGCGGTCACTTGCCGCCTAGCTAATAAACTGCTACACGAATGAACGTATTATCTATGATTCTAAGTCCGAGGAACCAAGACACGTATGCACACTAGTTATCTGTCACCTAGCCATTCTTTTCTATTCTTGATCCTACTTACCGACGTGCCTACCTACCTGGTAGTATTCTCTTGCACGTGCGGACACGCCTCCCGGAAGGTCCGTCTGCTAGTTCGTTGGGTAGCCTTGTAGCAGTAGCGTTTAACTAGCCGGCGGCTGGGGCTGACCCGGCCCCGTCGGATGGATGAAGGGAACCATGACTACTTCCTTATGTGGTTGTTTAGGTCTTCAAGGGATCTGGTTTAGGAATTCCCGAGAAAGATCGTGTACATGCAATGCAAGTGGTTTTGACTTACCGGGTATGGTTGATTAAGTTACAGAGGGCACGACAGCGACAACGGCAACGACAACACACAATGAGGAACAGAGAGAAGGAAGAAAGAAAGAGGAGGAAGAAGAAAAAGGGCAGAGGCAAAACCGGGTCCTCTACATACCGGTCGCACAGCTCCGAGCCTGAAATATACCCAGTTGCCGGTTCGGGCTGTGATCTACGCCGCGCTAAAAGTTGAAAGGTGGGAGAGAGGGCAGGGCAGAGGGCAGGGCCGCAAGGCAGGACAGGGCCATGGAATGGGAATGCGAATGGGGATGGGAAAGGGGGGTGGAGTGGCGGGGAGTGAAGGAGGAGACGGAGGAGGAGGAGGAGAAGGAGGAGCAGGGACCACTGAAACAAAACACACACACAAAACTAAATAAAGTGGAAAGGGCTCAAAGCTGCGCAGCCGCCGAACAGACGATTGACTGACGAGAGAGAGAAGAAACAGACGATGATGAAGAAAGAAGAAGAAAAAAAAGGGTCGGCGTAACCAACATCGCGGCTCCTAAAACATGAAACACGCTGATATTGTGGGGGGCTCGTCGCGGGTGGGCAAGGAACACGACGTTATGTAAGTTGGTTCGTGGGGACGGGCTGGCGATGGTGGTATAGTATAGACAGTCAAGTATAGTATAGTTACTGAGCATGTATCATACCTACACTTACATGTCACGGTATTACGTAGCTGCATATACAATATAGGTACAATATACACACATCCGTACATGCATAGGTACGCATACGCATGCACGCACGCACGTACGCACGCACGCACATGAAGCATCGTGTGGTGTCGTAGGTAGGTAGTCGATAGTAAATTCCTCACTCATTTCAGGTCACCACCCACCAGACAACCCCTCCCCTATATTTGTTTGGACCGTTGATTCCTAGGGTGAATCTGACCACGCGAGCATCACTTCGTTATTTACCACGAGTAAAGGAAAATGCAGAGTATCATATCCTCCCTCGGGCAGACAGGAGGAGGTTTCCCCGGGGAATGGGTCTGGGGTTGCGGCTGCGGTTCGGTCGTTCATATCACATCTTCGTCATCTTCCGATTCTTCTCAAATTGTTGTATGGACATAACTTCTGTACATATGTATGCATGCATGTAACCAATGCCAAGTCAAGCCGCCTTGCCTTGCCTATTCTTTTGTCGTTCTTCACTCCGGCTTTCCCTTTCTTGCCTTCCTGCCAGCCTGCTTAGGTGAATGTGAGAGAGAGAGCGAGATAGTAAAATGGCGGATGTAGGGACCCGACTGCGGCTCTCACCTATGTACGCCATGTTGCTGTAAGTGATGCTGTTTCAAGGTAGACTCTGTCTCTACATATACATATACAGACTGAAAGGCAGGTAGTCGATATGCGCAACACTGCTTATGTGCCGTTACTACTAGCTCTCGACATGATAATTCTGACACCAGTAGTATATAACGGCTTGCCTATCACACGGTACGTGCCTAGCCTTTGCTGATCGACTTGGGCGATGTATAGTCACTACACAAAACTACAATATCTGAGGACGATGATACTAGATAGTGCGTATATGCACGATGGCATTATTTTGTGGGAAGCGATACTTAGTAGCACGCCGTCTGGTAACGTACCCATTACCCATATAAACTGGCGGACAACCCACGAGGCAGTCGACCCAGCAGCAGCCGATGCCTCCGTATTATGTGCCACGTCCGCTTTCCCACTTATGAGAGCAGGCGGCGGCGGGCGACGGCGAAAAGACGATGATGGAGGAGGTGGAGGAGGTGGAGGAGGAGGAGGAGGAGGAGGATGGACAGACACTATGACGTCTCATCCCCTCCCCTTCTCCCCGGACTGAGGGGAGGGAGTTATAAGGAGAGAGAGTGAAACGGAGAGAAGCAGACGATGGCAGGCAGACAGCCAGACTACAGAGAAGGGACCACAGCGTCTTGCGCTACTGATGTACGTGATGTTCCCGAGCTCCCATTGACTGACAGGCAGAATTCTTGAAACAGGATCGCCGACTTTGCTGGACGAATGAAGGGGACGAATCCAACAGAGGAGGCGACAAGCGACGACAGCACAGCTCAGAAGGAATGGCGAATGCCAAGCAAGCAAGCAAGTAGCTTCGCTGGGGGCTGCCAGGCTGGCCCGGCAGTGGCTGGCTGGGCTTGTCAAGGCAAACCCGCCTTCCTACCTACATAACATTGACATTGTCATTGTCATTGTTACGGTAGTTTACCTACCTGCCTACCACCCTACCGACCAGAGTAATAAATTACATACCTACCAAGGTAACCGTGTATACCAACCAACCGACACTGCTACAGTGCCGATCTGCTTGCGGGGAAACGGGGGTGCGGGGCAACCGAATACGTCAAAGGTTCGGTCGGTCCGTCTCGTCTCCAGACGTCTATCTGGCGGGTTTCCTCGTGGTCGTCAAGGTTCGCTGGGTGGCTCGCTCGAGGCGAGGAAGAAGCAAGGGTTTTTCTTTTCTCTCTTCTTCTCGCACGAATGATCTAGTGCTCTATAGGCACTAGGTACACTATCACAGGGATTCCGCCACCCTCTGCCTACCCCGGATGTAGCATAATGGTTTAAGACAATGGTTCAAGGCAAGATAACAAGATCGGGCCGTGTTCCCTGGCCCTGGGTGGTGATGGCAGCAGTCAACTTACCCAGTACATAGGTATGTGCCATTCACCAACCAGCAGCTGCGAATGTCCTGATCGGTTGGGTCTGGCGTGCTACACATTGGTCGTAACAGCTCTTTACAGTAGGAGGGCGTAATACCTATGGGGGAAAATTCATTGCTACGGAAACAGATATGCCGGGGCGGAGAGGAAAGATGGGGTGGGGTGGGGTGGAGAGATGCCCGACATATGTAACTGCGTTGCGTTCGTGGACGGAGTTGGGTTTTTGGATACATGTAAAATATAAATGTAATAGAAACGGGCGACGGTGAACGATAGATAGAGATATACTACCTAATTACCTAAGGTATGTGGTCCTATCGCGAGGTAAAGCCCAAGGGCCTAAGGTTATTATTTTCCACATGCCAGCATGCATGACGATAGGGTGCTGACTACGGTGATTAACCTCCTGCGAGTCTGCGACTTCTGGCGTGGTGACGGAGCAATCGTATTGTTACTACATAGGAGGGAGGTAGGTGTAGGCGGCGACGATAAAGGGGGGGCAGGTATTCCGATCTGGTTAACCAATGACAAGATCACCGTGTGAGATCTCAGTTACCTAGCTTCCTCTTGGCTTCTTTCTTGCTGATTAGGTACTAAGTAGTCTAATAACTACCTCCTAGCTCTTCTCGGAGGGTTGCTGGCGCACCGCGCCGTTGGCTCGCTCGAGAGACGGGGCCATTTTTGGGGCTGGCGCAAGGGGAATCGGGAATGGAGTCTTGAGAGGAGATGGAAGAGGGGGGATCCATGGTGGGGGGACCGGCAAGAGTGAGAGAAAAAGGGAAAAAAGCCAATGGAAGTTACGCCGATAACGACCCCACGCCCCCGTCGCCGAAAATGACGTCGTAGGTTGTTTCTGCTTGTTACTATCCGATGTAGAGAGCTCGGTGCGAGCTATGCAATAGGTAGGTAAGGTAGGTAAACCCTCTCCTCTTTCTTCTTTTCCCTTCGCCGACTTCTTTTCTCACCTACGGGCCTGCCTACCTGCGATGTTTGAACTAACGCCCCTTTCTCGTTTCGCCCGGCCGGGCCTTGACCGGTCCCACCAGTTAACTAGCTGATATGTAAGCTGCAACATAACTACCTACTAGCCAGCTCAGCAGCGGCAGCGGCAGTAGCAGTAGCAGTAGCAGGTTGACGACAAGCTCAAAGAAAGGAAAGCTGGCGGGTTTCTCAAGGGGATGATGCATGTAACTGTGTTCGGCTGGCGGAGGTGCGGCAGAACCCAATTGGCTCGAAAAGCTGCCCCCAGGCTGCAGGTGTGAAGTGAAGTTGGACATGTTATTGAGACTCGAGGTTCCCATTGGACGACCTAGTAGGCATAGATAGATGTATAGATGCCCTGGGTGATCTTCAGGGTCCTCCTGCCACTGCAGGAAGGGAGAGTCTAGTCGGCCGGGTTATGTTGTTAATATATAAGCCCAGGCACGGCTCGCGTGACATTTCGGTCAGTCTAATACCTGCTGGTTCATCCGACTGGTGAATCTCTGGAGGTAACGGATGATGTCGATGTTATCTCTCTCTCTCACACACACACTCTCTCTCTCTCCCTCTGTGTGTGTGATGTTGTCTCTCCCACTCTGTCTCATCTGTCTACGAAGTATGTTCGTTGCGAATGCCACTCGTGGCCTACACACTTCGTACCTATCTATCTTCCTTCGGCCCCCTTCACTGGCACGATGATGCAATGCGGATGCTCAGGATTCCGCGCGCCACTAAATATAGTTATGCCCTCAAGGTAGGCGGCGTTCCAGGCGGCTTGCGCCTCGTTTCCTAATGAAATGCCGTTTTTATTACACACCCGAACCCCTTAGCTGAGGCCGGGAGGTTTGACAAGGCAACCGACGGGACCGGGTGGCCTTGCTTTGCTGCCTTTTACTAGTTAATGCTAGTTAATGGCAATGCTCTTTTCATCCTCTTTCATGCAACCGTGTGTTTACGATATATCGCACAGCATCTTCAGGGTTGCCAGGGGTTTTTTTCTGGCGTACTTCCGTTCAGCGCGCTCCCTGAAGCCACGAAGGATTCTACCACTACACACTCTCTTCTGCCCGTTAGCGGTAGTTCTCAACTATGTACATATGTAGCTACTACATAATATGTGCGTAGGTAAGTAAGTATCCGTAGTCGATGTTCTTTTTTTGGGTGGTGTTGCTGTTGCTGTCCCCACTTGAAATCGAAATCTCCATTGTAACCGTGCCAAGGATAAGAAGAAGGGCCAAGCTTTTGAGGTTGACGCGTCCTCGACTGAAGGGGCATAGCATAAATTGGCTTATGGAAAGCCAACCCCATACCTCGCATCTTGACCTCTAGGCTCTCCCCATACGTTAGTTACCCTGTAGGCCGGTAGGTAGCAAGCATGCCCCCATGCCTGGCTATACTAACTATACTACACTACCTACGTATGGTATCGTCTTTCCCGTAGCGCTACTCGTCCCGTGGAGTTTCCGTTTCAGTGCCGGTCTCGTTAACCGGGTCCTGCTGCATTGGGTCATTGCGACTGCGTCTGAATGCCGACGTCGCATTGGATGTGGGCATCTTCGCCTTCCTTCGCATCGGCATCGTCATCGTCGCCGTCGTCTTTTGACACCTTTTCTCTGTACTCCACGGAAAAAGCCGATGAGTCGGGTTGTGGTGCAAATGGGGGGAGAGGGTTGGCTGCTTGCTTCCATGCGATGGGGAGGGGGATATAAATCAGACTCGGTACTCCTCTCACTACCTAGCCGATCCTCTATCTACTCCTTCTGCTACATATAACCGCATGTACCGGGAACGCCCGTCTTGGAAGTCACGAACCATGACCCCCCAGGCCCAGGGCTGCGCTGTCTGTCCGCCGCCCGCGCTCACGGACTGTGACGATGGTGAATGGGGATGCCTTGGGTGCCTTGGATGCCATGGGATGCTATGCTAATTTCTGGTTATTGGAACCAACGTGCCCAGAGGTGCGCAAGAGGGTGTGACTAGCAGCTGCAACGCTACCTCATGCACAATGACGAAATGTTTGCACTTGCAGAAGCGGAGCAGCACAATAAGGGGCTGAGAGATGGCTTCCAAGGTTGACAGGGAGTCCCCCCTGTGCAATTAACCCATGGAGGGTTGCAGGGACAGGGGCAGGGGCAGGGGGAGGGTGAGGGTTCTCTACGGCGGAACGGGCGTCTTTAGAATTTACGTAGTGCTGATAACTACGTAAAATACGGTTTTTTTCTTGACAATGCCAACTCGAAAGTAGTGATTACATTCGGACACGCGAATGCCACTGTCAACCCAGGAAGACTCGACTATCTGGTTGTGTCCCTTTCATGTCTCACGCTCCGAAAGCCTTTTATAGTGACCCTACTCCAAGTATACCAGTATTGCGTACCTCGTAATATCACCATCGACCTATATATGTTATATGCTGTGTATGGAATAACCGACCTACCTATGTAGGTAGGTAGGTAGGTAGGTAGGTGAGTAGGTTGTTAGAGGTAGATATGACGCTCCGATAGTAGCCCGTCGGCGGCATTCACTATATATGCGCCGTCGACACGATGTGACTCTGAGGTTTCAGCCTTCCCAACGGGAGGCTTTTTGGTTGGAGGCTGCTCGGCAAAGTTGATGGATCTCGGATACCTCGAAGAGCAAAGAGCAGCCCCTTCGCGGGGAACAGAAACCAGGGCACGCGGGCAGACGGGCAGACAAGACAGACAACGCCTCTGTCGTAATGGGCTTTTGGGGTAAATCCCATTTTCGTGCCAATGGGAATTGGGGCATCCCCAGGACCCTTCGTGGAGCACCTTGCGTGCGTGGGAGGCCACTGGCGCTTTAGCTGTAGGTCCCGCCCATCTCTTGTTTGCAGCAGATAACTACCTACCTAGCTGCTGGTTAGTAGCGACGTTTCTCGTCTCGTCTCGTTTGTTTCACTAGACATGTATGCAGTCTCCCCCCGGTTTGCGAAGTGACGAGGAGAGGGCACGAGAGGGTAACCGTGTCGTCTCTTATAGGTCACCATACACGTACAATGCGCAGCCGGGTGAACAGGCAAGACTACTCATTGGCTTGTTGCGAAATATAGTCATACACCTTTTCGTTGTGTCTGTTAGTTTAGCTCTCCCTAACTATGTAAGCATGCGGATGCGTTGTCTCTCTTGCCACCGAGCGAGTGTCGCAAACAGGGCAGCGCAGTCCAGGTCTCCGACCGTATGCATTGCCGTTAACTGAGTATGCTCGAGAACGAGGGCAGAGCAGAGCAGAGAGGTCTCTGCTCTCCAAGTTGGTGTCCCTCATGTCTGTCCCTCATGTCTGTCCCATTGGGACGCCGGCCGCTGGCCACTATCTCACCGCCACTTGGCACGAATCCCATTCGAGTGGCCGGGGGGCAGCTGGGCTCGATACCCGGCCCATCCCATGTCGGCCATTCGCTTCAGCTGCGTACAGCTACAGGAACAATTGTGTACTATGTAGGTAGGGACCGTAGGGTTCACTCTCGCTCACTCACGGTCATTCTCACGGTCATTCTCACGCTTACGCTCACGTTCACGTTCACGCTCACGCTCACTCACACTCACACTTAGTTATACTGCTCCTGCGGCCTTTTCCACCTTTCGCATGCAACTAGCAGCTGGAGCCGATCCATCTACGTAGGCAGTAACTATGTAGTTATTAGTTAGTTCCCTTAGTTACGTACTTGGGCGGGCGGACGAGGGAGATGCGGTTTACTCACTTGGTGTTAGTTACGTAGTAGTGGAGTTTCTTCCAATTCCGCAACAGTCCCATCTTAAGTTCTCAACCAGTGCATCGTCTAATTCGGCCTATGTACCGCCTTGTACCGCTTAGCCTCCTCCCGGGGCCCTTGTACTGTACGTGTTATCCTTGATCCCCTCATGCGAACACGTGAAGAAGTACCTCATCTCCAGTTTTCCGCTGGAGCCTCGTACCTGTCAATGGCAAGGTCATACTGCAATGTAGGCGGCACCAACTTTGGAGCCCTAGCACGGCAAAGTGAGTGCTACTGTAGCTTAAGATTAACTAGCGGGTGATGAACAGGGACTTGAGGACGAGGACGGACGCGCTCCTCTTTAAACTGCTAACTGCTGTGGCTACTAACCAATTTGATGCGACTCCGATGCGCCTCGCTCGTAGGGACAGGTCGAAACGGGTTATCCGACTGACTGACTTCCTACTACCGTCCTACCAATAATAATATAGTGCTTACGTGCTTCCTTAGCAGAATGGATAGTAGATGTAGGGCATGCACCGAGCAAGAAAAGGGGAAGGCCTAATGCGCCTGGTTCCGACGGGAGATGTAACAGACGGCGGCAGGGTTACGGGCTATCATCTGGCGGTTTGGTGCTTTGTTAGGTTCGTGCTGCGTGTGTATTGTGTGTGTATTGTACTATGGTAGGCAGTTCACCGAAGACCTCTTTCTTACCACTATACAAATTACCTACACTACACAGGTATTCGCAACTGATGGCTTATCTCCTGTTCTACACATGTACGCACGTTGCTCTAGTTCAGCTATAGTCATGTATCTGCAGGAAATCCGGGTCTGTATTAGGTAGCCAAAAAGAACAACACGTGCTGGTACTGATGATCCCCTCCACAGAGGTGACAGAGTGCCGGGAACTCCCTGAAGTCCCTCGCAGCCTCGACAACTCCCAGGCCTGTATGTAGCTCCCGCATGCATGATGACTAGACTAGGTGGTGATAGGTAGCTGTAGATAGGGACAACATGGATGGGTGATGATGGAGCGACGAGTCAGCGAGTGTGCGTATGTACAATACCTAAGTTACCAACAACGAGGGCGGCGAGATCGTCAGGGCTCGCCCGTTCTCGTGTTCCTTGATCCCGTCTCTTTGTCTATCTCTCTCGCGTGGCCGTGAGACGGATTTGCAGTACTATGGCGGTTAGTAGTAAGGAAGAAGGGGGGTGGTCGATGATCGCTCAGGAACCGTTCGTTCTTGGATAGTGACGATCGATCGACCAACCGAACCCAAGACACCGGTTTTGGCGAAAAACCTTAATTCTGCTCGTGGCAGCTTGCACCAGCACCACCAGCAGCCCGTGGCCTGTCCTGTGACTCCTGTCTGATCATTTGTCGTTTGTGTGATGTGAACGATGATCTCTCCCCCTCGTCGAAGGTTTCCAGAACCTTTATTACCATCCTTATTGTCTTTCTCTCGGGCTGATCCGGCAAGTGCCAGTCGGTAGCGTTTCTAGGTAACAAATACTCTCCCGCTCTGTTGCTTCTTGGGCGGTAGCCGCTGCAACTATCCCTTTTGGTGTGGTGTGTCTGCTGCCCTGGCGGGATCGTATGATCTTTCGGGGCCTATTCGTACTTCGTAGATGATACCTCGAACACAGCGGACAACGCCGAGACAGCAAAGTAAATAATGGTCTCCTAAGAAAATGGATAAACATGATAGGCCATGCTTGATCTTGTGGTAACAATGAGAGGTTCTGTAAAAGTAGCATTCAATAGACCGGCATCTCGCTTGTAAAGACGCTCACTGACCGATTGCTCGTCAGCTACAGCCAGGCCAGCCCAATGAGTTGACTAAATACCTAGTGAATTAACTTGCGGCTTGTAGACAGCCACGAGCTGACCAACTTCCAAGGACAGACATCCATACTGGTCCATTAACCAGGCGCTGTTTATCCCGTTGGAATATAAACATAAACTCCCAATAACTAACCAAGAATGAATGTATTGACGTTGATATCTCGCACTGAAAGAATGTACGCGTAGTGCCCCTGATGACACATGATTAAAAGACTAGTATTCCCGTTTGTATTTCTGTTATTATCTACGCAGTACTGTACAACAAACTCCCATACGCCAGCCCTGCTCTGCTATCCCTAGAAAGAGTCTGCCCCCTTTCTCTGGCCACCCATCATTACCTACAACACGATCGCTAGCTCGGACCTATCGATGCCTTCCTCGTTTAAATTGGGATAGTACGGCACCATAGCATCGGCACTCAACACGTATGCGTCATTATAGAGTCGCCAGTAAGGTTGGCGCACCTTGCGTGCGGGGTGAAACAGGCCCGCCCAGACGTAATTCATCACTAGACCCGACCCAACGGACACGCGGATCGCCTCGATAGCTTCCACGATGCGGTCGATGACGTGCGGGCTGGTCTCGAAGAGGTTGGGGTATAGAAGATTGAGGAGATGGACCATCGCGTCCTCGCAACCCAAGCCCACTACGCCCAGAGCAATATGCTTGACCACAGACGCTGCAGTTTGACGGTGCACTTGATCCCTATCGATCAAGGCATCCTCGAGTAGGGGCGTCACGGCGTATACATAGTCCTTCGCCATCTCGCCAATGTACTCGAACAAGAAGGACAGAGACTTGAGTACACCGTTCTGCACGTTGAGCTCGGGTACCCTGTATTCGTTCATCAATGCCGGGAGAACTGTGAAAGGTGCACAGGTCTCAGCGACGATGCCGATCGCAACGGCCGTGCACACACGAGACTGTCGTTCCTGCACCCGGAGGTTGTTGAGAAGGGTTGCCAACACATCCTGAGGCCCAATAGCCTTGGCAATGAAACCAAACGTGTTGTTGGCTGCTCTTCGAATGCCCTTCTTATGTGCCTTCAACATGTCTAGTAGTTCGAAGCAGATTCGCATCCATTCACGCGCATTCACGCTTTCAGGGCCACGGTCGGCAATACGCCCAACAAGGTCGATGGTGTTCTCTTGGACTTTCTCGTGGCGGTTACGTAGAATAGGGGTCAACCGTGGGAGCAAGTCGCGAATTGGCGGCTGCATCTGACTGATACCCACGACGGTAACGATAGATCTCAAAGCACCGAGTATAGACCCAAGTACTTCAGGATACTCCTCGCCAAGGTACTCGTAGAGCACAATGCCAAGTTTGCCCATTAGAGCGTCTTCACCACATTGCTTCATGACCATGGCAATGCGGGAAATCAAATCAGCGGCTTGCTGGCGCACAGTAGCCGACTTGTTGTTCAGCCGCCAAAGGATGGTGCTGACAATCTGGGGTAGGTAAGGCTTGCATCGAGTGCCTAGAGCGTTGACAACGGTACCAAAACCATTGAGCATGATGACATCCTCTACGCTTTGCTCCTGGAAGGAGTGGAGGATACCATCAATCAAGCGTTCCTCCAACCTCTCGCTGATGTCTGCCGCTCCTAGACTGGCCACCACCTTCTCCACCGTCTCGACCGTCATCTTACGGTATGCTTCGCTCTCGTCCTTGAGATTGACCACAATGCGTTCGAGAATCTCGCTAGCTCCAACCTTTTGCCCGATATCGACGGTAGTCTCGACAACTTGGCGGTAGTTGCGCTTATCGAGAGCAAGTCGACGGACCCAGAAGCACTTGAAGAATTCGTCGAGGACATGTTCTTTCAGGTAGCCAGCAGTTACACCTTCGGTTTGTGCGCACTGGCTGATCACCTTAAGAGTGACCTTCTTCATCTCGTCGTCTGGAGATGAAAATTCTCGAAGCAAGATCTCCATAATCTGACTTGTGTAATAGTTGGCATATTCTTCGTCCATCAGGGGTATGATGTACCCGACGGCCTTTAGGTAAGCCGCCAGGCCCTTGCCACGCTGCTTGCGAGCGCCAGTCCAGAGAGGGTTGAGGATGTCGTCGAAGCTTTCGATACCATAAGGGTTTGATGCCTCAGCCAAAGCAGCAATGGCCAAGCTAGTAACAGTTCGTACTTTGGTTTGCTCATCGTTCAGGTTTGGGGCAATGCAGTCTACCAGACCTTTCAAATGAGGCAACACGGCGCAACCCATGAGAATTGGAATTTGCTGTACAATCTTGACACCAGTGTGCCTAGCCTGCCATGATTTCTTGCTTCGACAGACAGCACGGAGGAAAGGTAAGAGAGCTGGAATACCTAAAGCCGATGCTACAACAGCAAAGGCGCGAGCGGTTGTGTTTCGAACATATTCATCCGAGTGATCAATATCTGGTCTCATGGTACTGATCATAGTGGCAAGACCGGCTGCCTTACTCAGGTTAGAGATGATTTCGCGACCTTCCACGCGAGCGTAGTAATCTTGATCGATGAGAAGCGGTTCGATGACGACCAGGATCTTGTGGACGTAAGGACGAACCATGTCATCTAGCTTGTACAAGACACGGTCAATGACCTTGACGAGCAGATGACGTTCTTGGTCCTCCAATGTCTTCTCCATCAGAAGGGGCAAGATCTGGTTAAACAAGGGGCCTGCGCCGAATTGTCTGGCATTATCTGTAAGTTGCCGGAGCGCCGTCTTTCGCATTGGAGGCGTGCCATTCTTGACTTTTAGAAGCAGCCTCATGATTTTGCGTTCCTTCAAGTCCTCAACACTCAAGCTGTTCTCATCAGACCCATCCGTAAGCTTGCCAAAATAGGCCATGTCCTCAGCCTTGAAGAATTGCAAGTCTCCCACACCTGGGATCTCCTTAGGCATCTGACTAGCCCCCACCCTGGCACTGTCTGGATCCTGCATCATGAATCCGCCATAGTTAGCAGGCAGAGGGGTAGCTGAAGCCCTGTGAATAGGGGCATGTCCAGCTGAGTAACCCTCTGGAGGCTCGAGTATCTTGAATCCTTGGTCTGGACCGGGTAGCAAGGCGTCGAGTTCCTCATCACTAAGAAGGCCCGGCGGAGCTGGAAGGTCCGTCCCGAAAGAAGGTCCACTAGCACCGAGTTGTGATGTGTGCATTGGCGTCACCAGGCCACTGGTCCCGATAGGAGTGGCAGATGGCGCCTGATCCCATCTCGAGCGCTTTTTCCCGCCATCGGCACCCGCAGCACCCGGCAGCGCGGGGGCCTGGTCCCATCTAGATCTCTTCGTCTTCGTATCGGGATCCGGAGTCTGCTCGTCTCCAGCGGTAGACGACACATCCCATCGCTTCTTGCGCTTCCGCCCGGCTGTACCCGTCTCAGTTGACCCGGCCTCTGCGCTATCTTTGTCGCCATTCTTGAGCGTAGCTGGCTGTTCGTCGTCGACCTCTTTCCCCTCTCTTTTCGCCTTGATGGCTTGCCTAACGCGCTCTTCCTCCTTCTCCAGATCCCTCCGTTCCATAACCTCTCGGTATGTATGGCCTTCATCTGCAGCGCCATCTTGGCGATTTTCTTTGAACGCGTCGACTCGAGTGGGGCTAAGGGCACGATCGAACTGGCGCTTTTGGTAATCCGTCATGCGATCGATCACTCTCGTGCTGTTCTCACCTCTTCCTTCGAAGGGGTCGTCTTCCTCGACTCCATTGCCGTGGGCAAACTCGTCTATCTGGGCACGCGTGGCAGTATACTGACCCACGAGGCGGCGCGAGCTGTCGGCATCTTCCATGTATTCGTCCTCTCCATCCCCGGCAGGGATGGATGTGAGGTAGCCTGCGTATTTATCGCCTCCATCGCGATCGAAGAGTTCCGTGTCGAAAGAGTCGGTAAGCTTGGCTTTTGTGTCGGATCGCTGGTCGGCGGAATCAAGGGCGCGTGATCCCTTCTTTTTTGCAGCGGCGGCTTCGTTGCGCTCCCGTTGGAGCTTCTGGATGGCCTCAAAGTCAGCGTCCGACATGATGAATCACTTAGTCGGCAGCAGTCATGACCTTTCTTATTAGGCTGATGAAAGTATCGACAAGGCAGGCGTTGGATGGAATCTCGGAATGCGCAGATGACAGGTTGATTGCTTGTTGTGAGATTGGATGTGGTGAATGCGAGGAGGCTCAAGTGTTGGAAGGTTTCACGTAGTAAAGGCTCGTCGGAAGATTTGATAGCTGAACCGCCGCGAATTTTAGTGGCGCTGGGTCTTGGGTCTTGGTAGTATGGAGCTCTCTGCCCAGGTGTTAACGGTGTTAACTACCTAGCACCTAGGTAGGCTGCTAGGTAGGTAGGTAGGACCTGCTGGCAGACGTGGCTGACAAATTCGTGACTTGTGGCTGAAGAGGCTCCATTTAATACCTAGGTAGATCTAGGCAAACCTCATCGTTCCAGGTTCTTGTCTACAAGATCTAGTTAACTTTCCCCCTTTAACTGCTCTGTCATGGCATGTAAGGAGTCAACCTCGTGGCTATAGTATATCATGCAATGCTTGTGTTGAGATTCTCCTGTGATCTACGGGTTCACTTGGGTTTTCAGGTACATTATATAGGAAGGCCACCTGCGGATAAACGGATTCTTCTACTTCGTACATGAACAGGAACCTGTTAGGTAATTAGCTAAACCTTCAAGATTCACTCCAGTAACAGTATAACCTTAACCACGACCTATTACTTACTGTTGCAATGTAAACATTTATATCAGTAGGTACATATGCAATTAGCAAGTTCAGCAAGTCTTCAGGAAATAATGGCCGGTACAAAGTAGATGGGTATATCATTAAGAGGTTGAAAGTGGACTGGGACATCATTGATGCAGATCGACGTAATCATACCTATGCCAGTACCTATGCTTGCATTAATGGAAACCGCGTTCAAGCAATCAGGCTGGCGGACATAACAACTGGTCAGACTGGAGACTCGACGTGCAAGTGGTTAGGTTGCCTAAGGTTGGCATTCGACTTCTCAAGAGGCAGTTGCCCTCAAGATTGATGTCGGATGGCCAGCAATATCATAAGGTAGAGCGTACAAGCAAGGCCGAAGTGAATCCCTAGGATCTAATAATACTCGGGTACGGGCACGTAGTAAATGACTAGGAGGTATGCACATACCTATATCTTACCTAGTTGGGTAGAGAACATTGCTGGATATGTCTAGACTGCCTACATGTAGTTAACTAGGTAGGTAAGTTACGGTTTAGGTGCCACCTACACGTGCGATTGCCTAATCCGAAGTTAAAACCGGTCCCACATTTACTCCGATATTCCGCCCTGCCAATCCCCTTTGCAGCTGGTTCCGTGCAGCCCCGGGCGGTGCTCAGGTGCCCAGGTCAGCCAAGTGTAGGTATTCTGGAGTCTGGCCGTCTGGTATTTCAGTGTCTCTTGCGCCTCACAAGAAAGAACCCACTCAACTCTTCCGTTTCACGGATTCTGTGCTGTTATCGGCCCCCAACCTACACCCCTACTTTCAACAACAAACCATCAATAACCAAACATTCGGCTTTAGCACTCTCAATCAGCTGCCTCGAACTGCCTCCATTGAGATATGAGTCGCGCCGGAAAGCTTGCCTCCGAGCCCTTGCCGTAAGTTCAGAGTCATCTTGGCTATAGCCAGCCAGACACGACGCCCGTCCCCGCTGGGAGGCCGACCCATGCTCCTCGCATTGCCGACCTGTCACGAGCGTAACATGGATTGCTGACTGCTGTTATCTAGAGTTCTATTCATCAAGAATCTGAAGTAAGGCTATAGACTTCCTTAGTTCCAGCTGGTCCGATCCGTTTATTAACCGTCCTTTAGCTACGACGTCGATGACAACGACCTGTACAGACTCTTCGATCCTAACAAGGAGAAGATCGTTCGGTATGTTCTCTTCTAGCCCATCCCATCCCATCCCATCCCACACACTGTCGCTAACTGGATATCTAGTCAAATCCGAAAGGGGATCTCCGTAGATGCCAAGGGTACCGCCTACGTCGTGTTCTGGAACGCCGCGGATGCGAAGAACGCCCTCGACAAGCTAAATGGCTACAACTTCCAGAACAGATACCTTGTCGGTACGTGTCACGCGACCTTCCCCTGCCACATACCCCTCCTTCGATAAGCTGATACTGACTATCCGAAAGTGCTATGGCATCAACCAGAGAAAACCCTCAAGTCCAAGGATACGAAAGAAGACATCCAACTCCGCCGCGATAACTTAGCGCACATGAAGGAACAGCATGGTATCGCTTGACAATTAGACGGGCCTGCGGCCAGGCTCCAGACTTGCTCTAGTGCAGTGTCTGCAGACCCGTCGTCTTCTTCCTCAACTTCCACCGCGTCAACCGCCTCGACTATTTCGACTAAGAAACGCTCGATTTTGGTGGTGGACAACAAGAAGAACAAGCTGGACGATGTCGCCGGCCACGCACGACGCGTCGCCATGAACTTGGTGCGAGGCATCCGATCCCGCACAAATCCAACAAGATGTGTATGACTTAACGCTACATATTGTACCAATTTTTCTTCAGTTGTTGTGGCATCAAACACCGGAGGCCGGGACCAACGGCAGCATCCGGTAGCATCTCCCGAGATTTGCAAGATCGGCTCGGCTTGACTTAACATTGACTGCCCTGTCTAGGGCTAGCAGTTCTGATCAAGCAGTCGACAAAGGCAGCGCATGTTTTATAGTGTTTGTTCAGGGTGGTTTTTACAGATTGTTACGATACCGGTCACTGGTTTTTTCTTGCGTTATTGGGCACTCTAATATCGAGTAGCCTCAAGTTCCCAACTCCTAAATAGTTGTGGGCTCATTTGAGCAGTGCAAGCTCGCACAGGATGCTATTGAGATATCTCCTTCGCTAGGGAATAGCAAAAAAGATCCTGGATGCAGGCTTTCGATCCGTCGACCAACACTACCTTGAATTCAAACGTAGACCGTAGACCTAGACCATCTCGTGAATACTGTACTCGAACAACGAAGTACCGTGTTTCGTTCAGCTAGGCTGCTTTCAACTTTCTCCCTGGGGAATACTAGTAGTGGTCGACTTCGACTTGATAGCGTGCTACAGTATAGTCATCTTGTTGCTCGGCATGAGGCGAACGATTTCGATGACGGACTTAGGTTACTAACTATATGAGAAATGTATGTAAGATTTCCGAGGCCATGGTTTTAACTTCGGAAATAAGACCCGTCGCCATATTATCTCCAGTTTCAGGCTCGCCATGATATATTCATTCAAGGTAACGTCTGAAGATAGACTCATAGTAGGGCTCGACAGAAAATCAAGGTCTTGGCCACTATACATGGCTGGTATCAACCAATATACATAGGATAGCCCCTTTTTCATATATTATATCAATCGTCAATCGAGGCTATTGTATTTCAAAACCATACCAGAATACTTGCATCTTGTTAGCTGTGGCCCAGCTTCATACACATGATCTATCGAGGATTAGAAGGAGAGTATCCTACTCTATGTATTTTGCAATGACGAATAGTTTTCATGATATAATCATATAATCAGTGACCGAGTAATCACTCATTGCCCCCATAACACAGCCTTCGAAAGACATACCCCGGGCACTATATAGCTCCAGTCACTGCTACTTGACCTATGGTTGTCGAAGATGGTAGAAGCGGAGTTGCGACCTCTAACGAGTTCTCCTGCAACGGGCGAGACATTGGACTCGGCAGATGATCCTTCTAATTCCACCGGTGGGTGACATAATCGGCCACGCCATTGTTGTCTGCAGCCGGGTCGACGTTGGTCTGACCTGTATGGTACCTTGTCAACTCTAACCGGCTCCCAGCCCTGGCCTTGGTGCATGTACCCGTCGAGTTCGAGTATGGGTAGGGGATTAAGCGGCAGACCAAACGGCGAGGCGGCCCGCACCGGTTGGAGGGAATTTGAGGTCTCTCGGTGATCAAGCTGTTGATCACGGTGATTGTATATTTCGAATGTCTACTTATCTATATATCGTATTTCAACACGAATGCAAGCTTTATATTATTGGAGCTAAAGTTTAGTTTTATGCTTAAGAATGGTATAATCCGGACATGTTCCCAGGTGCGCAAGCAGATAAGGTATGCGAACTATACAGCAGCATAGCTACCTGCCTTGCAACTAACTCGAGGCTTCACGCTATATCTTTTCAATGGCTTTCCAGGCTGTCTGAAGCTTGCCTAGGTAGTAGCTACGATGACCTGGTTCGAGATATGACCTTTGTCAAGAGCTCCGAGGTCCTTATCAACCTTGAACCTAGGTACAAATCAAATGTCAGACTTGCATAAGCCAAGCCTAAGGGCCTTTAAGGTTGAACGTCAGCGGTCAGCGGGGCTTCAGCCCCTCGCAAAACCATCCAACTAGGCAGCTAGGTCAACTCGCGTTAGATCCCGTCCTAACTAAAACCCAATGTGCCCAAACGTGCTACTCCGGCCTGTAAGTAGTCTTTGTACCATCGTCATAGCAACATTCGGCATTCCGTCTCCAGGTGAACCAGCGGCTGGATACTCACCTAGCCACAAGCAAATACTTACATCGTAGGGGGAGACACCACGAAACTTTAAGCGGTGCAGACGTACGGCTACGTAGCACGCGCAGTCTGCTAAACTAACGGCACACCTCTGAATGTTAATGTCCCTTTTATATTGACCTGCGCAACGAAACTATAATACCAGCCGCCGCCTGTCTGTCAGGCCGCCGTCCCATTATGGCCCCGCCTAGGACGCCGTCACATAGGAAAGCAAAGGGGGAGGCAGCGGCGGCAGCCCCGCGAAACGGGCAAATCCGTGGCGGCGTGGTAAGCAATCTTTAGAATTGTTTTATCTAGAATCGTTTCCTCCCCTCCATCTTCTATAGCACCTCCAGGTATCTATCTAGTGGCGGTATCTATCTCGGGCGCATGGTTTCCTCCCGTTTTGAGAAGATACGATCGTTTCTTCACGAGCATGCCTTGGAGCCCCCGACTCATCGCTCGTTTGGCCTACCAGCCCAACAAGTCACCCACCCACTACCTACTTGGATATGCGAAAAGAGACCCGATAAGTAGCTAATTCCAGACTATCGTGACCGCCTCCTTAGTGGCACTGCAACTGCTCACCTCCGCTGCCGGCGGTACAGTTCATCGCCCGGCGCGAGACCGAGAATAAGGGCCGCTCGTTCTATAGCTGCCAGAAGAAGAGCGACCGCGGCAACAAGTGCGACTTCTTCCTCTGGTCCGAGGATGCCCGCCTGCGTGAGGTCGGCGCCGTCCTCAGCAACTCGCGCAGCGAGGCTAGCGGCGGCGGCCCATCCGCAGCCAAGAAACAGACCACCCTCCATGCAGCCATCACCCCGCGTGACGAGCGCAGGGATCATACCGAGAGAACCCCCATTACGAGGGCAGCAGACCTGGGTTTCTGGGGAGGGGCGGGAGGAGGAGCGGGAGGATCGTCGAAGGGCGCTGGTGCGGGTGGTTTGAGCACCACTGCTGCTACCACCCCTTCCGCGGGAAGCTCGACCCTCAAGGCGAGCAGCAGCGCGAACAATCTATCATCACCACCACCACCACCAGAAGATTCAGACAGCGATTTCTCGACAGACGCCGAGAACGAGCTCGCAGACCTGGCGGATGCGACCTCGGTTGCAATAACACCTGCGCCTGCGCCCACTGCCACCGCTACCAGCACTGAACCGGCCACGGGCTCGAAGCGCAAGCGCGAAAGAGAAGACGATGATGATGACGACAAGTACGGCGGCTTCTCCTCCGGTGAAGAGGAGCAGCTGGCGGCGATCGCGGACCGCTCGGGCAAAGAGCGAGGAGCAGCATTCACTACGCCTGCCGTCGGCGCCGCGCGGACGCAGAACATCATCGACTTGGCCGGCGGAATGCCCACGCCGCTGACGGGGAAGCCGGTGCGACGCGTTCTGTTCTCACACGGCACCACCACTGGCGCCGCCGTGGACTCGCCGTTATCAAAAGCGACTGCAGACGCCGCCACCGCTACCGCCACCGCCACCCCCGGTTCGGGCTCGACCAAGCGGCAGCGCGTCAGCGGGGACGACGGGGACTTTCTCCCATCACCATCGCCGCCAGCAGCAGCAACAACGGCGACAACCGTCACGACCACCACCCCCGGCGCCGCAACGCCCGGTGGTTCGGCGGTAGGAGACATCGCGCAGGAGATCATGGGCTTGCTCCGGCGGGGCCAGGCGCAGCTGGAGGAGCCGGTGCTGCGGGACGTGCGGGCGGCGCTCGAGCGGCACGCGGCCAAGGCCCGGGGCCTGGAGCGGGGCCGCGACGCGTCGCGGCTGGCGGCCAAGAAGGCCGAGGCGCGGGCCGCGGAGCTGCAGGAGCGCGTCGCCGACCTGGAGAACCGCCGCCGGATGGACGCCGAGACCCGCCGGAAGATGAGGGGGAAGCTTCTGGAGCTGTACGGAGATAGCTAGCTGGGTCGGTCGGTCAGTCGGTCGGTTGGGACATAAAGAAGATAGAGGGAAACGGAAAAGTCCCGAGGTAGTTAGTATAACTAGTGGGCTAGAGCGCCATGATATGATGCGTGGCATTTTGGCGAAAAGGGGAGGGATGGCCAGTTGTTCGTCTTATCGTCGATCTTGGAAGTTCCTTGGTGCGATTCCGTTGCCCAGGTCGGGCAACCCTTGTTTTCTTGTCCCTCCTTTTTTCTTGCGTTGTGGCCAGAGCCAACTGATTACCATAGGTTTTCATATTATTTTCTCGTTTCTGAGCTCGGTGTCTTTGAAGAACATAGGGATTATGTCCTCTGGGTTTGGCTAGGTTCGAGCATTCGTATTCCATCAACTATTTCAGTCAGAGCAGAGGTGTATGTATTTCTTCTTCTGTGCAACATCACGTTTTATGGTGCAGGATCTAGATTGAGCAAGCAAGAGAAAAATAGTCCATCATTTCTACCAGCTCTACCTAGGTGACCTCCGCGTTTCCCGCCTATATGTACATCTTGACTCCCGACTGTGCTATCACTGGTTTGGAACAAAGCTCTGAACGCCATCAGACCCTGTTATATGCAACTGAAAGCTATACAGCAGCGACTGCCAGCAGAAATATTATGTCCGAATTGTGCCTGGTTTCGGAGGCTTCCGCTTATATATGGCACATATATGGGCCTATAGCTCGTCTGGATGATGTAGACCCCAACTAGAGGCCTAGACATGATCTTCATTGAGTATGCCTACTTATATTTGGCAACACTCAAACCTCACCGAGGCTAGTAGATGCATGCATAGTTGATAGCTAGAGAACCACGTTGATTATACGTGATGTCACCTTGGCATCGAAGCCTGGTCCTTCGTCGACAGCAAGGTGCTTGGAGAGAAAACAACTATCTTGTATTTCAAGTTGAACTACAGCCCAGCCAGTACCCCTTTATGATGGTTTCTTGACCACCTTTTTGCCATTTTATGACATTTTTTTGCTTTGATCTTTTTTTCGTTTTTTTTCGTGTCTTTCCATCTCCCAAATCGGTATACATCCATGTAAGGTGAGAAGCTAGTGAGAGGAGAGAGTTTGAGATATACACCCGACTCGTTCCACCTCTTCTGAGAATCCTGGATATTTATATTTACTAGTCCGTGCCGTGGAGACCAGCCAGAGACCTACCCTACTGCTGCACATCCACAGACACGAAAACGACCGTGACTTGTTTAGGCGCCGTGGGAGCTGCATTACCGGAAACCGTATCTCCGAGCACGCACAGCTCCATCTCCCCAGATGCCAATGACTGCCATGCTGAAAGCGACCCCGGAGATGATGGTCTTCACCACCTGGTTCTTGAGGAAGAGCTCGACCTCCTCGCGGACCTCCTCGCCGTTGATCTCTTCCTCCAGCTCCTCACCGCCGCTGTTGCTGCCAGCACCCTCGTCGCTGTGTGAGTCGCCGAGGACCTCGTAACTCGCCTCCATGCCCCGCGAGGAGGACCGCTTCTCCTTGCGGGCCTGGGCCAGGGCGGCCCTCTTCTTGGCAGACGATGCGCTCGGCGAGGGTGTCCCGAAGCCGAGCGGGGTGATGTAGGTTGTCAGGTGGGTGCCGAAGAAGCAGACGAGCGAGGTGTACAGCAGATAGGGGTGTCTGAACCGGCGCGGTGAGAGCAGGAAGGCGAGGAGGAATGCGGAACCGGCCACACCGGACAGTGCATTGATATGAGTGGTTGCCTTTGTGGAGACGGAACGGAAGGTCTTTGCTGCTGTCGACGCAGATGGGAGCTCGAGGAGCGACGGTACCGTGAAGGTCGTAAGGGTGTAAGAGGCGCCCTGCAGTTGTTAGTCACGGAGGTCTAGTATCATCAAGCAAAGGCGGCGCCGTCGAGATAGTAGTCATCATCAGGGGTTGTGTGGTTCTCTTCATTTCTGAACTCCTAGCGCGGGGTGGCCTTTATGAGGGGTAGTCTAGTAGGAGGAGGATGTGTATCCCGACATCCCGGTGATAGTGATAATGAGTGAATGAATGACATGGGGGATCAAGCACTCACAGTCAGGAGACCGAGGGACACGGTCCCCACGAACTTTAACCCAGAAGTTACCGTGTTTGGCGCCATCGTTGCCAACAAGTGAACCTGATGGGCGAGAATGGACCGGACGATGTTGGTTTCGATGAGGTAGGGAATAGAAACCTACAGCATCGACGGTCGAGATGGTGGTGGATATTAAGGTGTCCGGGTGGCAGGCTGGCAGGGTAGATAGGTACTTAGGCATTGGGCGGCAGCGCGGACAGCGGGCATTAGCCATGTGACTCGTACCTACCGACTCTGCCTGACTGGCTAGACCGGCCTAACGTAAAATCCGGGGATAACTACAAACGTCAGGTCCACGGGTATAGATACGTCCCTGTAGGTACGTAGTTAGACAGGTACTACCCCTAGTGAGCATTACTAATTACGGATGGGAATGCTCTTATTGGCTGGGCCTGAGTCTCCTCATGGTTACTAGGTACATATGTAGGTAGTTGTTCCTATAAAGGTATCATTAAGAGCTCATGGTTTTGATGGCTCTGATTGTTCAGTGATAAGATGTGAGTACGAAGGCAAGGTATGTACTGAGGGAGACCGATGATCATCGACGTGCAAGTACAATACATACGTGACACAAAGTACTTATCCACCTTGTCTGCTAGTATGGGTACCTACGGTAGCTGACCTCGCATGCAAAGGGTACCTTCAATGTTGCTCTAATCCATTGCTGTAAGCCGAGGCAGTCGCATTCGCATCCGCATCCTAACTACAAGCTACCTAGGCAATGAGATCTATAAGACCTACCTAATACCTTATGTAGGTAGGTACATACATACCCGGTCTTATGTCGATTAATGCTTCCCCCTTTTGCTTATTCTATCATTCTCTATTTAAGCACCTTCATCATTTCTTACCCTCTTCTTGTTGTGCATTCCCTTCTTTACTAGACTGAGAGTCTCAGTCTGAGACTTAAACTTCTCACAAGACCCTTGCGTCAAGTCGATAATCGTTGCACGGTCAGCACCTGACTAAAGTCCGTTGCATTGTCCAAAACTCGCACAGGCAAAGATGCCGGTTCCAAGATCGGAGTATCTCAGCAATGTGTGGAAGGATGGGATCTTCGGTTTGTTGATCATTCACGAAGTATTTATGAGCCATTCGCTGACCCTTCCTCTCCTCCCTATCTAAAGAGGGCAGAGTCCTGTTTGTCACCGGAGGTGCCGGTACAATATGCAGCGCTCAAACCCGAGCTCTGGTTGCCCTAGGAGCAAATGCCTGCATTATCGGCCGCAATCCACAAAAGACAGAGGCCGTCGCTGCTGATATAGCCGCTGCCAGAAACGGCGCAAAGGTCATAGGGATCGGAGGATGCGATGTCCGCAACGTACGTTGCTGCTCCTGCTGTATCTTGCGAGACTATGAAACACCGGGTAGCCGTAGCTGACGATGATGTAGCCGGAAAACCTGAAGAACGCCGCAGAAAGATGCGTGAAAGAGCTTGGGTCTATTGATTTCGTCATGTACTACACCCTCTCCCTTCATACCGGCCCATCGCGCTGACCAGATTGCCTCGCAGAGCCGGTGCGGCAGGCAACTTTGTGGCGCCAATTTCGGGCCTCAGCACCAACGCCTTCAAGGCTGTTATGGACATTGATGTGCTCGGCACTTACAATACTGTCAAAGCCACGATACCCTATCTGGTCGAATCAGCAGCGCGAAATCCAAACCCAAGTCAGAATGGACTCACCGGGGGTAGGATATTATATATATCCGCAACGTTCCACTACACGGGAATGCCATTACAAGCACATGTGTCTGCGGCTAAAGCTTCCGTCGATAGCATCATGGCGTCCGTTGCCCTAGAAGTAAGCAGAACTCAAGATCATCCCCCGCCTTCTGATTGACGCCTCCCAAGGGCTCCCGAGGAAACTGTTCCACAGCCCACCCTCAGAATTTTTAAGCGCTTGCCCAAGTCTTCGAGAAATATGTCACTGATCTGAATTTCTGTAAAGTACGGACCCTTTGGGGTCACATCCAATGTCATCTCTCCCGGAGGCATAGCGGGAACTGAAGGCATGGAGCGACTTGCGAGCAGCGAGCTGGATCTGAAGACAAGCGGCAAAAGCGTCCCAACAGGGCGATGGGGGATAGTCCGTGATATTGCCGATGCAACCGTCTACTTGTTCAGTGATGCCGGCAATTATGTCAATGGCGAAGTCCTTGTGGTGGACGGCGGCAACTGGCGAGCGGCAGGCCTCTCGGTAGGGTTGGATTCTACCCACAGATATCCCGAATACTTGTTTAAAGGCGAGTTCTCGAAGAACATCAAGAGTGGTAAAGAGAAGCCTAAGCTCTAAGACGATGGATAGTAGCCCCAGGTTTATATTCCACGAATCTATCCTCTGTGTGGTGGAATCTAGATACCCAGCGTCGATTGTTTTCTCTGCTGCCACTGGACCTTTTCTCCAGCAGATAAGCCATATATAATAGGGGTATACCCTATGCAGATCTTAATAATTGTCATTGCTTTATATTATCGTTCAAAAGTGCTAAGCGTTCTCATGCAGGTGCTGAAACCGAAGTCCAGGCAACTAAGTCATGCTTTCGATTCACTTCCTTGCTCCGATTTCAAGCCCAGGGGTTTCATTTCTAATGCTACCTCTACTTGACGATAATGTGCATAGTGTCTGAGTATATGTACTTGTCTCGCCGGTCCCTTTTTTATTCCGACTTTATGTTCATGTATTGCGTATCCCATTCTGTGGGCCAAGTTTCTGGTGGCTGGTTATACATATATGAAATTAGATTCGTCCATTGGCCACAGGATATTTCCGGCCCTGGATGCGGCACAGTCCGGCTATTTCAGTCTTCTTCTGGGACCAAAACTACACTCCCTTCAACCTCGCCAGTTTTCTCCTTCTCCGAATAGTGCTTTGCAAGATCGTCAACAACTTGTCGACCTCTGAAGGTTGTCATAAAGTCGTTGGACAGCGTTCGTAGATTGTTCGCGAACCAGTATGGCATCGCCCTCAACAACGATACTACATATCCGAACTCCGGGAGTGTCACGTGACCACTCTTGCCGGTGAGAACCTGCTTGCAGATAGCATCCGCTATAGTCTCCGGCTCGAGCGTGGGGGCCAGCCAGGACGTGGTGTTGTTGTAGCCATCGAACAGCGGGGTTTTGGTGTATCCCGGGTTGATCATGACCATCCGGACCTTCGGCGCGTTGTACCGGCTCGTCAGCTCGGCTTCGAGACCCTCGTGGAAAGCCATCGAGGCGGCCTTCGAGGCCCCGTAATCGACCAGACCCGGGATCGTCAGCCAGGAGGCCCAGCTGGCCACGGTGACCACCATGCCGTGGTTCTTCGCGACCATGGAGGGGAGAAACTCCCGGACTGTGCGGAAGTGCGAGAACGTGTTCACGTCAAACGTGAACCTCAGATCCACGTCGCTCGTTTCCAAGATCGTCTTGCCACGCGCCACCCCGGCGTTGTTGATCAGGATCGTGGGCTCGCCCACCTCCGAGCGAATCTCTCGGGCCGCCGCAGCTATGTCGGCTGAGGAGGTCAAGTCGCACTTGAAATAGTAGACATTGGAACCTGTATTAACATATATAACATATCAGAAATTTTGAGCTCCCGGACTACCTTTTGCTTTGCCGAACGAACGCAGCTGAACAGGATTGAGAGGGCGGTGACTTGACTAACTGGTTTCAAACGTCATAGGCTGGATGTCCAAGACCACGACCTTGATACCGCGCTCGGCTAGCAGCTTAACGACATGGCCGCCGATCCCGCCCGCGCCTCCGGTCACGACGGCTATCTCGTTCGGCCAGTCGTACCTATCCCTCCTGAAGTTGTTGACGACGCCCTCGGACAGCAGTGCGCTCGCGCGTCTCGCGAGAGCGAAGTAGAAGAGGCCCTGGAGCCGCGACAATGCGAGCGGATGCTGACTCGAGACAGCCTCGCCCCTCCCCGTAAACTTGGCTAGGAGCAGCAAGGGCAGCAGCACCTGCGGGTTCAATGCCGTCGCGTTGATGAACTTCAACACCGTGTCGCCGGTGAAGCCTTCGCGGGGCAGCCACCCATTGTGGATAGGCATCTTTGCAGAAAGATACGACTACCGGAAAGGGTTAGGTCGGAGATCGAATACAGGAGTGAAGGCAGAGGCAGATGCAGGTGCAGGTGCAGATGTGAAGTATAGTATATGGGCTCGCTACCACGAGGGAAAGGGAAGTCCCGGCAGTCAAGAACTGGGTCCCGATGTGTCGTACATGGTACCGGTCTAGGTAGGATGCATGAAAGGGCAGGCACACATAGCCCATCGTTGAGCAGATAGCTACTGATGCTACTGCAAAACTTCGCGTCTAGATGGGCATTGCGCGGCACTACTATGTATACCTATCAACGCAAAGCGGGGATAGGTTGGAGACTATTGAACGCCATGCGCAGGGGTTCTATCACCGGATATCCCAGGTGGATATAACGTTATAGCATCGATCGTCAATCTGATAAGTATTAGTGCATATACCACTAGCGGGATTATCGGACGACACATTACCACCGTACACAGTTATTACCGTCGTGCTCACGTCATTATATATACGTGTATAAAATCTAATATTACTATAGGGAGCATTAAACGAAGGCAATGGCGAAGAAGAATGCCCAGGGGAACACTCCGGACCTAGCTGGGGACAATGTAGACGCAGCCCCGAGACCTAGGCCTTCTCCCCCCGCAGATCCCCCACCACCGCTCTGCTCAACCACTGTCGCGTCGCCCGGTGCAAACAGGATGCCGACGGCGGCGTTGGCCGATCCGGCATCGATCTCCTCCGGGGCCAGCAGGGGGTTGTCGACCGAGTCGCAGGGCGGGTTGGCCCCGTTGAACTCAATCTTGTTGGTGACGGAGATGGGCACGTCGAAGATGGTGTAGTGGTCTCCCCCGTTGAGCCGGAAGTTCTGCCGGATGGAGATCTTTGTGCGCGGGCGAAAAGGAAAGGAAGAGAGATAACAATGTTAGCGTAGGTACAGTACATGGCATTCGTATTAGCCATGCAGGAAGGAGCGTCATCACCCTCAAAAACAGACAGCAAGACCCAGATGGCGTGGCTGCTTTGCTTGCTCGCTTACATTGTATGCCCCACGATCACTATCGCTCGTGTCCGGCGGCCCGTCGCCGATCAGGCACTCCGGCCAGTTCCACTTTACGTGCTTGACGGTGCTGCCGGGCTCGGACGCCATGATATCGCCGAGGGTGGCATCGTCCGCGGACGCGGTCCCATTCGTGATGGTGAAGTTCCTCCCAGTCTCGTAGCTGTAGAGGAACAGGGTGATGCTGTAGATCTGGCTGGGGCTGTCCTCGTCGTACGGGGCAAGGCTCAGCTTTCCGTTCGCCGAAACATCGAGGGCTATCTCAATGGTATCTATGGGCTGGCATGTTAGGGCTTTACCATGCCGGGTGTATACTGCCTATCACGCAGATCACGGCCGATGAATGGTGGGACTTACCACCTCCGAGGGGTGTACCGGGTTGCGGCGCGTCGAGGATGGCGAACCCGGGTGTAAAGATCTGTCCTCCCGCTATGGTGAAGTCAAGGGCTAGGATCGGAGACACCCATGTACCAAAAAGAAGAAATCCTAGAAGGAGAGAGTACTTCATCGTATATGTCAGAAATCGCGAGATGATATGAAGAATAGTAGCGCAGTAACAGGCCAGCCGGTAGTCTACGATATGATGTTTACATGGAGTACAATGAGACGAAGGAGTATAGCATGAGGCCAATTATAGGACGGTTTTTGGTATTGATATTGTTGGGATGGGAAATCTTCTTACCAGCCAGAGTTTGACAAAGCAAGTCTATAGTATAGGCATACCGGCATATCTGGAGATTTACATGTCAACCTGGATCACGGAAGCCGGTCCAGACCTTGGGATTTCCCCTGGTTCTCGGCTAACTGGAGGAATCGAGCTTTGAGACCGGCTGGCCTTGTATGCGTTATGCTTGGAGTGATGCGCCGGAATCACGCACCACCTCTTTCATGCGTTTCAGATAGAGTATGCCTTTAGGTAGGGAACGGTGCAGACGGTGGATAGCCGATGTATATAAAATCGTGTTGTACCTCGGTGACCCGGCTGGTAGATGATGAGTTGAGCAAAATATTCCACTTCAGCATGAGTCTTGGGTATGCCATGACATTGATTCTTTCCTCATCGGTTCTGGAGCTCATACATATGTAGGTCTTATGCCGAGGTTAATGAGATATTGTGACGATCACTTCAGAGCCGATAAAAAAGATGCTTCCTGCTGTTTCAGCAACATACATACACCTACGTGCCCAAGTAGTGAGAGACCTACGTGACATCAGGTAGTCGATTTGGCCAGCCTAGGTTCTCTGGCATTTAGTACTATATATAGTCTATGGTGTTCTTGTTATTTTTCACATAAACGCTGGAAAGATTGAAAATCTGTTTATGCCCAAGTAAGAACAGGCGAAATATCGATTACCGGATGAATCGTAACGAAAGAAAGAGAATCTTAGCAACTTCTAAGTTGCGAGTTCCAAATACGTCGGTAAACACCGGTCGTTGCGGCCTTTCATTTCCCTAACGTAACGCTTGGACACTAACAGAAGACCGCATTAGACGCGTCTTTGCTTGACGCGTTCTTGTTGCTTTTATAAGCACTAATGATATATCAACTAAAGTAAGTCCCGAACTGAGGATATATTTTCTATTCATGAGTTCATGCTTTTATAAGGAACTTAGGCACTCTTCTTGCCTTGGTGCCTTTTGAGCTCTAACTTGTAAAGATCGGTACAGGGTAAGTTGTCAAAACCATTAAGGGCCTGCAAGCGTGGTTAGCGCCATGTTAACACCTACATACATCCTTACAATACCTACATACGAAGGTCGCGGCCAAAAGTAAGTAGCCTCAGGTACGGCTTGGGACAGTATGGCAAATCTTCAAGCTTAACTGTGTTTAGGCCTAATACGCTGTAATACAGGTAATGCTAGCGCTTCATTCGCTGAAGCGCATCAACTAAGCCCCCTTTGGAAAAAAAGCTTCCGGGGGCATTAGTGCTGAACACTGTATGTTACTGTATTCTGTGGCGTACTGTGGAGTAGTCTTATCATGGCTACTTACTTTTGGCCGCGACCTTCGTACCTACATACCTACCTAGCTGCTAAGGTAATGCCTAACCAGTTAACGTAACGAAAACATCACCACATCTTAACTTTTTTTATACCCAACGAGGAAAAAAACGCCGTTTCTAGGTCTCCAACTTACTGCATCACCACAGCAACTACTCCTAGAACTAGGTGGCAGTCAATTACTGCTACCCTCAAGCTTGCGAAACAGGCAGGCAATGTGGGAACCCTTTTCGAGTCCTTACGGTATATCTGAATCAATCAACACATCATCTCCTCTATCGGGTATGGCGGAGGGTCGTTGATTCACAATGGTCACTTCGCCGAGTGAAACACCAGTTCCCGCACCTATATCCTGGATTCCATCCAATGAACGTCGGGGAACGAATCCAGACATAGGGACGCCAAAGTTAAACACACCTGCTCCTCTCGCGTCTCACAGGCAAACAGCTGAGGAAGACGAAATTGTCGAGTCGTTTCTTCAAGGATCCATGTCAATTGAGATTGAGGATAAATTAAAAAGCTCTGCAAAATTACGGCAATCCGTCCTTGGCACCCCCATTTTGCTGAAGGCTCAAGAGGCTGTCGTGAAAGGGCGGATGTCACCGGACCTTCGCTCCCTCCTGATCAACGACCTTAATACACTTCAACAGTCAAAAGCTACCGAAGTTAAACCCGCCGCGCAAGGGACCTCGGAAAACCCCTCCAGCTCTTTACCGTCGTCTGTTGTTAACCCCACGTCCGCCACAGCGGTACCAGCGCCGGCCATGGGTAACCTAAACAGTGTAGAACTACGAGCTATAAATACCGTGGTAAAGTACCAAGAGGCAACCAGAGCTGGTCACACTCATGACGAAGCCGTGGAACTGGCGAACCGCAGGGGGCCCGACAAGGAGAAAAGCAATGCTCAACCACAACCACCTAAGAAGGTTCTTACAGCGAAAAGGTCCAACCGTCCTGAGCGGCCGGTTCCATCTGCGCCCCTGGCCACTGGAACTGGCGCCCGCACCTCTGATAAGGTTCGGCCTTCTGGTAGCACAAAATCCCGTGCGACAAACATCATGCAAATTGTCGGGCCCAAGACCGTCCGCCCAGACCCCGTCAGCCCGGAAATACCGAGGGTCGTTAGCGATATCCCAGTGCCGTCTTACCAAGACTTGTCAGGGGTGAATTCTAACGATGGCACGGGCTTGCAGAGTTTCAATGAGGTGAGAGACCGGCACCTCGAGAATGCGACAGGTCTGAAGAGGAAGCGGGACAGTCACCATGCGTCATTTCCAGAGCCCACAACCCGTCTGAAGACCTCACATTCAGGGTATGTTAATAAACAGGCTGAAGCATCACCGACACCATCGTCAGCAATGGGAGATGCAACGAGGGCCCCTTTGAGCGGAGGACATGTCACTGAAAAGACCTTACCCACGGTGCATGACGAGTCCACCCAGAGGGAAACCCCTACCAATCTGGTTGATACAGAGAATGCATCCATGAATGTCGCAGATGGATTGGCACTGCCGGGTTTTACTGAATCCCCTTGGAATGGGGACGACGACATTGCCGGCGACGAAGATCTTGCCGACAACTGGGCTGAGTCGGGTAGTTCTGACGGAGATATTTCTACGGCTGATGATGACGAGGATCTCAATGAAGAGGATTTCGAAGAAGAGAGTGTCGATGAAGAGACCATATCGGAGCCTCATAGTATAACAAATGATGTAGACTGGAGATCATATGATTACACTACATTCAGAGGCGAGGCGTCACTTTGTAACCGTTGCTCTACTTATTGCTAACTGGATATAGGAGTCCGCACATCAGGTGCGTGGATACCACCGGAATACCAGAACCATGACGATCCGACTTATCCTTGGATATGCCCGGTACGGTCCTGCAGAGCATTATTTACTAGCTTGGCTGCAATGGGCGCTCACTGGAATGTGCGTGGGCTTCTTCCTCTCTTATGTGGTTCAAGATTGCTGACAAGGATCTAGAGAGGACATAGAAGGACCCAGTTGAATGACAATAAAGATGGGACATTATCAATCGTTGGTTGGCAAGATGACAATGGCATCACGCCAGCAGCCATTGTGTCTCGAGGGCCCTTAGATCCTGACGAGCCACCAATGGCAGAGCCAAGACTTCCAGTCTCAGCGGCGAAGCACCACAGGGGTCCTCATCAGATCAGATCGAAGTCTCCCAGTACGGTGGAATTTACCCCAACTAGCAGAGTGACAGCCTCTCGTTCGGCGGGCCCTAATACAGGACCTTCGGGACCTCCAGAATCTCCTGTCCCCCCTGAACGACCAGGATTGACGGGCGACGAGATGGCACTATGGGAATATATCCACCCCTACCTGAAGAATACGCCATTCTCTCCAATCCCCCATACTGGACATGTGCCTGAATTGTTGTCCCTCCCACGCGTCCGGGATGTAGAATTCAACCCACTGGCGCAGTTTCCATATTCCGAATACAAGGGCCAAGATATAAGCGCGCTGATCATCCAAGTAACCGGCGAAAAATCACCGCAGCCTTGCGAAAGATGTCAAAAGGGCAAAGGTCCATTCAAAGGTTGCTATGTAATATCCTCCAAGGCCCCTCTAGCCGAGCGTCAGGTGATAACCGGCTGTGCAAACTGCTACTACAAATGCAATAACACGTACTGCAACCTCAAGAACAAGCCAAAACAAAAACATCCACCAAAACATCCTGGGACAAACGAGTTCCAGCTTCGAAGGCCTTTTCTACAACTCCCGGCCCAAAAAGAACCGAAAGAAAAGGAGCCGGAAGGATCACTATCGGATAAGTTCTCTATGAGAAGGCAGTCTGAGAGAATTGTACTTAAAGAGTCCATTTCTAAGCCACCCACTTCACTCACTTATCCGGAGTCTTCCCCGGCCGAATCAGGGTCAGCCACGCACTTGAAGCTCAGTGAATCCACTCGATCCCGAGCTGGAACACGTCCGAACCGGCAGGTATCAATGCAAGATGAGGTAGTTCAGTTTACGAATCCTCAAGAAAATGCAGCAGATCCAGCACAGCAACTAGAGCTTGAGAGCTGGGAGATCGCCCCTGGACGCATCCGCAATGGAGACAAACCACCCATCGAAAGTATGTGCCCCCAAGCCTCTCAGTCCCAATGTTGATTTGGTCCACAATCATATTTATGCGGTCGAAGTAGCACGAGCAACAACTTTTACTAACGGAGCTCCAGACGTCGCATTTTCCACCACTTACCTCACTCAGAATCAAGCAATTACGGTCGCTCGTGACATCGCCTTCCAAGTTGTCATTATCAAACCAGGCACTTCGCACACCTGGAAAGACACAGCGCATAAGCTACGACTTTGTTCAGTGGCGACGGGCAAGGTCAAGGTAAAGATGCATGGCAACGAGTTCACCATCGGGCCGAACGGGATGTTCAAAGTCGGCCCCGGGGTGGAATGTACCGCCATGAATATGCTTTACGTCGACACAACGCTGCATGTCAGCGTGCTGCCTAGCACCTTATTATCCGTTTAGTTGATCCCTGGGGCTCTCGGCTGCACATATTGTATCATAAACTTGGACATACGCTTCACTTGAGATGGCGGACTTGTCACTTGTCGTACATCGGATCTCGACTATAATCAGTTATCGGGATGTTTTAGCTGCCGATGTGGGAGGAGGTTTCATGATTGAACCTCGCGGATATTACTGGCTGCCTAGATAGATAGCTAATTGCCTACCGTAGCTGACCCAACAACGAGCTGACAATTGAGATTATAAATTAGAACCCAAAAAGCGACCCATGAAGAGAAGCCAAAGCATCCCAATGACAGTCGAAAGGGGGTTCCACACCTGTACTGCAGCACTCTCCGGCGGCGGCGGCGGCGGCGGCGGCGGTACGGTGCCGTCATCGCTACCACTAAAACCTCGATGTTAGCCTCGTAGATCCCTCAATGCAAGCGAGGAATCAAACCGTTTTCAAATATAAGTAAAGTGCCTTTGCATAATGAGAAACTTACCCGCCGCTATCGGATCTGCCGCAACTCCAGCTCCCGGCCACATCCACATCCCCGACGCCGTCCCACACAGCCGCCCTCGGCCACGGGCAAAGGGGCCGCTGGCGGAGGATGCCCGAGGACGCGTCCGTCGCGTTCCGCCAGGTCGTGGCCACGACCGACTCGACGGGCCTGTCATTTTCGACCCAGTCGACCAGCGCCATCAGGACGTCGTGGGCGGGATCGCCGACGAACCCGGGGACCGAGTAGGTGTCGGTGCCGAACACGCTGCCCTGGTAGGTGCCCCCGAAGGCCCAGGGCGCGTCGACCACCGTCCCGCTGCAGTGCTGCATCCCCGGGACGGCGAAGTAGCGGAAGAAGGTTTGGGTGTCGGTTAGGTTGTTGCCCCTGGTTTTGTAGAGAAGATTAGAAAATTTTTCTTCCCTTCCCATCCCCCTTCTTGTCTGGGAGAAGCACTTTGATTGGATAAAGGGGAAGTGGAAGGAATGGGGGAAAAGAAAAACGAAACATCCCACTCACATAGCCGCCACCGTCCGATTATAGTACAGCTCCGAGCCCTTGGTCGGCACGAGCGCGTCCGCCATGCCGTGGTACATGATGACCTTGCCACCGCGGTTCCGGAAGGCCGCGAGGTCGTAGCCGTCGGCCGTGGCCTCGCCCGGGTCGAACTGCGCCGCCAGCGCCACCATGCTGTCGTTGAAGTCGCGCTCGGCCGAGAACAGCGGGTCGTCCAGCACGAAGTACCGCGCGTACCCGATCATGTACGGGCTGCCCTCCGAGTAGTTCAGCACCACCGGCATCTGCGCCTCCGACCCCGGCAGCAGGCCCGGCAGCAGCAGCGCCCCGCTCGTCGACGACACCCAGTCCCCGTACACCTTCCGCAGCGTGTCGGCCTGCTCGGCGCTGAGGCACAACGCCCCTGCCGCGCCGTCGGTTTGGGAGGCCGCGTCCGCCGCCGACGTTGGTTCTGCCAGAGGCTCCTGGTCGCCCGTGCAGGTCAGCGCCTCGAAATCGACGGCGCACGCCCCGGGCGCGCTGACGATGCCGTCGGCGACGCCGTCGGCGCCGTCGCACTGCGCGGCCACGCGGCGCGCGAGCGGCGCCAGCGCCGTCCAGGGGATGTGGCCCGGCCTCGAGGCCGGCCAGTTCCACTGCGCCACCTGGTTGCCCCAGTTGTTCAGGTGGCTGGTGTACCAGGCGGGCGCGCCGACCAGCACGCCGTCGAAGCTGCCGGGCGAGATCTGCAGCTCCTTGAGGCCCTGGCGCCCGCCCGTCGAGCACCCGCTGTAGTAGGAGGCCTTGATTATGCTGTTGCTGTTGCCGCTGGTCGCCTCGGTGTCGTCGTCGGGGTCTGGGGAAGAGGAGGAGGAGGGGGTGCGGTAATAGGCCTCGACGAGCCGCTTGCCCAGCGCCACGGACCCGTGCACGGCGCGCCAGCCCCAGTCGGTCCGGCCCTCGGGGTTGCCCAGCGCCCACCGCAGCTCCGTGCTCGACGAGTTGTGGCCCGTGTCCGTCGACAGCGCCGCGAACCCGTACCGCGCGCCCGCGCCCATCTCCAGCCAGTTGATGCCGCCGGCGAACCCGCCGTTGCCGAGGGCGAGGAAGCGCCCGTTCCACGTCGTCGCTGCTCCCGCGTCGTGCATCGTCGTCTTAGATCCGCGCTTGGCCTGCGCCCCGTCTCCATGCGCTCTGTCTCTGTGCCCGTGGAACTTGTCATCCGGCGATGTTGGTGGTGGGGTGGGTGGAGGGGGAGGGGGAGGGAGTGGAGGTAGGAATAGCCCGAAGCGGTACGCCGACGTGAGCGAGGACGCCACGCGCACCGTCACGGCGCACAGCGCCGGCAGGTTCGTCGGGTCGACCGGGTACCCCGCGTTGGCGGGCCCCTCGCCGTAGCTGGAGCCCGCTGGCACGGCGTCGACGCGCTCCAGCACCGCGTTGATGGGCAGGAACGGCGTGAATGTGGCCTCAGAGCACTTTTTGTCGCCATCATCATGTCTTGTTCCTTCCGGACTATTGTGCTTGTGTCCAGGTGGCGGCGGCGGTGGTAGTGGTGGTGGTAATGGTGGCGGTAATGGTGGTGGTTCGGCCATTGCTAATCCAACTGACTGGTCGGCTGACTGGCTGGTCAAATGGATGATGGGATCAGAGTTGGCGATGGCAATCCCTTTTGTGGATCAATGCGAGAGCGATATTACGATGCAAGTGGTTTATATGTATGTAACATGTGTTATATATTATATATAGTTATGGGAGGAAATATCGATGATGTGATAACAGAAACATGATTACTTGCTTACTTTGAACCAAGGACCGCGGGAGTTAGTGAGCTCTTATTTGACGGGGTGGTCTATAATCACTCGAGATGATACGGTAGGCTTTCAAGTCGATACTATGTCTAGCACCTACTGGCCAGGTTCATATATGTAACCATCCAGGGTGATGGTGGTGGTGACCAACCTCTCGGGTCGATTGCGTCGTGACATGGTGAGCAGGGGAAGACCCCCCAGAGGCACTCATGCGACTCTCTATAGAAGGAGCCAAGAAAAAGGCGTCAAGGATAACTATACCCCCCTATCAATTCTGGGTACAGGGAGTCTGGTTCGCCAAGAACGCCTCTCGGCGCAGATTCTTGATCTTCGGCTAAAATCTAGTTAGGGAAGGACGCTCTGAGCCTGGCCCCTCATCTAGCTTATCACTTTTGGTTCTATAGCATTATTATCCGCGTCCGGGGAAAGACCTAACCTGGGAAAAGATGGTGATGGAGACGGAGACGGAGATGAAGATGAAGACGGTACTAGATCCCGGGGTAGACACGCCGAGAAATGGTAGGGAAGGAATCTAAATGCTCCCACACAATGTAACCCCGGATGCGGGGCTCCATCGTGACGGGTGGATAATTCTATATACGATCCCGAGGTAGCCCGTGCTGCGTGTAGATGCAGAGTACATATATGTGCGATATCATAGGGGTCCTGGAATTCACTACAGCCGTGGTCGTATTGCCTGCCTCAGTGTCTGGCTTACATATCGATGTATATTGCAGACCAGCTGAGAGTCATAATGAACTCCGTCCATTTGAATGGTTTTTTCGGCTGCGGCTTCACGAGGCAAAATGAAAGTAAGTCCCAGGAGTGATCAGGACGTAGTTTTTCAGTAGTAGGTGCAAAGCAGAGTGGTTCAAAGGCTATATTTATTGTCCTTGAAAGTTTAGTATACACGAATCCATCATCGTGGAAGTATCGTCTACTACACAAGACTAGGTATATAGCAGTTGGAGCAACCTGAAATAGCCGGATCCGAAATTATCAGACTGCCTATCCAAAGAGTATACGTAAGTGTCGTATCGCATCACAACTTATACAGCCTGGGCTCGGCGCCCGGCTCGGCCGCAGCCCGGATGCCGGCGTTCTTGCGGGCGTAGTAGACGCGGATGGCGAGGGCGCCGAGGGCGACGAAGAACAGCATGGCGCAGTTGACGCCGTGGCCGGTGGGGTACCCCCGCGAGGCCTCGTCGGCCTTGTAGATCCAGACGCCGGGGATCTGGCCCAGGCCGGCGCCGATGCTGACGTTGAGCGCGACGGCGAGCCCGATCGACGCCGTGCCCCACATGTTGGACGTCAGCCAGCCCAGCATCGGCGGGATGCACGAGAACGCCCCCGCCGTCCCCACGATCAGGCACCCGTACCGCCCCGGGTACGCCTCCGCCGGCAGCACCGCCGACACCAGGAACCCGATCGCCCCGACCGTCGCGGCCGCCGAGCAGGCGTACGCTCGCGCGTTGAAGTGGTCGCCCGTCCAGGAGACGAGGATCTGGCAGACTGTTTGTTGTGCGGTGAGACGACTTCGTTAGCCTTGATGGATCTCTTGTTCCCATGTCATTTCATTGTGTGGTTTGCGGGTTCGAGTTTCAGGTAGTCAGGTTAATTGGAATGATTGCTATTTGGTTGCTGCTTACCATAAGCCACGGCCCAGGGGGGCACCGTCATCAGCTGGGCCTGGAGGTCGTAGTACCCGAGGCCGGCGACAATGGAGGGCGTGAAGAGCGATAGCGAGCTGAAGGGCAGCGATACGGCGAAGTAGATGGCATAGTGGCCGTATAGGCGCCAGTCTGTAAGGGTCGCCTTCGTTTCGGCCCAGGTGATCGAGGCGGCCGAACCCTTGGCGCCCTCGAGGTGCAGCCGTTGGGCGGCTAGGTCCTTCTCGCTCTCACTAAGCCACGAGGATCGTTCTGGGTAGTCCGGAAGGAAGAACCATACGAGAATGGCGCTCAACATCGACGGTATGCCTAGAATGAGGGAAAAGGGGGTTGGTAAGGTCAGGTCGTCTTGTGACTTCGCGTGCGGCGGCCATCGATAGCATCAATAGCACACGTACCTTCTATAATAAAGAGCCAACGCCATCCGGACAGGCCATTCACGCCGTTTATATGGCCGACACCGTATGCTATAGCACCACCGAAAGCACCCGCGAGTGTGGCACTTGCGAGTATGAAGGCCACGCGCACACTCCGTTCCTCGGAGGTGTACTATAGCAAGGTCTTTTAGCGGTGTTCGCGAGGTGAATCGGGGAGTCGACTGTTCACAGAACTGAACTCACCCAGAACGTTAGATAATAGACCAACCCGGGGAACAGCCCTGCTTCGAAAGCTCCCAGCAGAAACCGCACTCCCGTCACTTGCTTGAAGTTGGTGGCCCCGGCAATACCAGCGCTAATGGCCCCCCAGGAGAACTGTATCACTTCGGAGTTAGCTTGATGATTCCAGCGTTCAGCTTCTGGCCGTTTAAATGCCAGCTTGCGCGCACCCACCATGAGGAAAGCTAGCCATCGTGATGGCCGCAATTTCTTCAACAGGATGTTCGACGGAACCTCGAACAAGAAATCTTGAGAACAAACACCAAGTCAGCGGTTTCGAGAGAATAGAGGTAACAGCTTCAACCCCCTGCTCCCCCCCCCCCCTCCTGGGCTGTCCCCAAATCAACGACGGAGCAGGGCTAGAGGGGCTGAGCTGATAATGCCCCCTAGAACTAGAACAAGCAAACTCACAGCCGATGAGGAAGATCATGAGGGCGAGGTTGAACTGGTAGTTGGTCATGCCGGTCTCCGACTGCATGTCGTCCTTGGTCGAGGTGTTGAGCACCTTGGCGTTGCCGATGTTGGAGCGGTCGAGGTAGCACAGGAAGTAGATGAAGGCGGCCAGAGGCACGATGCGCTTGTCCTGCCGCCACAGCAGGGCCCTCTCGGCAGCCGACGAGGCCAGGACGGTGCCGACGGTCGCCTGATTTAAGCCAGCGTTAGATAGAACTGCCGGAGACAATTGGTCTTCATATTGGCGTATTTTTGGAGTTGTGCCGTGGAATTCGGGGATGACACTCACGTCCTTCAGGTGCTGGCTCCCTTCGAGTTCCTCGGCCGCCACCGCCTGGCCGGCTTTCTCGACGTCGACCGGGTCACCGCTTACCACCGCCATCTTGCGCTCCGGCGGGTAGGCAGGCAGGTGGTTAGGTAATTATATTATGGTTATTAGACAGATGCCTACCTATCAATTGATTCGGTAGCTTCGGTCTATGTCTAATATATCGCACAACCAAATAGCTACGTTGAAATCAGCACCGACGCAGCACGGGAAGCATTGCATGAAAGCATGTGTGTGTATTTAGGAAGAAGACGCCGCAAACCTTTTTATTCCTTTTTTCATTTGCGACATGCATTCCCGTCTTACCGGCACTCTATTTACCTACTTCTACCCATGCAACCCATGCAACCCATGCAACCCTTGCAACCCATGGCCTACAAGCCTTCTCCTCGCTCCTGATTCGGCCTGCGGGGCATCCTGGCCACTATGGCGGATCCGATTGCCCATTCACCATTCTTCCGCCAGCCCATCTCACTGGATGCTGGAGGCCGTTGGGGGTCTAGAGGGGAGTCCCGTGAGCCCACGGGGGCGGTCAGTTCGGAAATATGACATGCCTGTGCCCTTGCAGACTGGGAACTGGTAAGTTAGGTCTCCTATAGGTCTCCTAGTAGTTACTATGTATGTAGTAGTAGTTATAGGTGGTGGTATATCGCAACCCCCTGGACCATAAGCGGCGGGGCTGTTCGGCAAGGCGCTGGCGAGCAATGTTGAATGGAGAATCTAGAGCAGCTCGCACCAATCAACGGGTGCGACTCGATAGCGTTGCCGCATCAGCTGCGGGGAACCCCCGACGAGACCGCCTCCATTCGCATTTCCCGCCCAATAAACAATTTGAATGAAGATTTTGGGGGTGGGGGACTTTGGGGAGTGGGTAAGATTGGGGTAGGATATGAATTGGTGGCATGGTCGGAATCAGAAAGTGCGGCACTGCGCCGATGGTCAGAAAAAGCAGCCGTCACTTTTGGGAATAAAAAAGAGAAAAAGCTTGGTTATCGTGTAAGTAGGTAGCAGTTGAACGCGGTTAGCCATCTGGCTGGGTTCAGGATTATTCAGGTGCTGCTAGATCTATTGGAAAATAGTGTGCTGAAGGATTGCAGTACTATGGTAGTTAGCTCTCCGGGGTTTTGTTTTGCTTGCTATTTACTTATACAATGCCAGTTTTCGGCGATGGCTTTTTCTTCTTTGGATACTTTATATAACATCATAAGTGGCAGCAAAGTTGCGGGTTATTCGGCAGTCATGATTCTGCTTGTATCGCACCTACGATGAAGAGACACCGGGATGAACCCTTCTAGGCGAACACACACGCATGCGCGCACACACACGCACCTCTTGTTGGTGCCAAGTCATTGTGTAAGCCATTGTGTAACGATAAGCCTCTGTGCGACTGGACTTTGGGGTTTAGAAAGTTTAGAAAGCCAACCAGAATGCCACAATCGGAAAGAGAAGCCGATGCGCCCAAGCAAGCCGATCGTATGATACAGCCCGAGTTGCTTGACGTCAACCACTTGTGAACGATCCAAATGATAGGACACCTAGCTTGTCCATGGAAATCGCCTAATTACAGAGCCCATGGCATGTGGCATGGGAATAGGCGTCGAGACTTGTTATCGCAGACGCAACCGCAAGGGTGGCCAGCTCCGCGTCTTGAAAAGTCAAGAGGAACGTCTCCCTTGGCTCTTTTGTCCACATACTCGATATACGAAGTGACTATGGTGATTATTTTCCAGGTAGCCCACCTACGTCAAGAGCGCAGCATCGGCATCTCACCGAGATTAGTGATATGTGCATAGTAGGTATAGAGGTCTTGGCCACTCGGAACTTGCAGCGGATATAGCAGTACTGCAGGGATAGGTTCAGAAAGAACGCTGTATCACTATGTCAAAACATCGATATCCACTCGGATCTGCTTTAACTCCATCTCGCAGGGCTGATATGAGAGTTAGACGGTGGGCAACTGATGGTCTTTCAACATCAAACGCCGCTATGCTACAGGTGCGGATTCCCATAGAGGCTGCTGCTTGTCTCACTGAAGACGGCTGCCGGTTGCACTGAAACCCGGGGTCGACTGCACACGGTATGGTAGTAGTTCAGGTAGGTGAGTCAGGTCTTGGCCGGATGGCCCTTTCAGACTTCTGTTGCCGGCCGGCCGTTGCCTTGGCTCCGTGGGACCCCCCGTGACCGTGGTAGTGGCGCTACCCCTTTCGCGCATGTCGGCGAGCCTGCCCACATTAGCAACTTGGATAGCTACGTGGAAAGGACTGGTGAGTAATTTCTGGATCTCTCGGTGCGAGGAGTATGCATGTTTATGTATGTTGGGATAGCAGGTCGAGACGTAGCATGCAAGAGCTTATCTGAAACGCGGGTTGGAAAGCGTGTTGCAGCGCAGCACTGCGGTTTGCACTTCCGACGTTATCACCACCTCAGGAGTCAATGACTGCTCAAGACTCCTGGCTTCCGCATGGAACGAGAGCTATCATTATGAACGATCCGTCTAGACCTGCTGCTCCTTGGCGCGATGAGCGGCGTGGATCGGAGGTGAGCGACGGTATGTAGCGAAGGCACCGCGGCGGAATAGGCAGATCGAGATACTGGAGCCTTGTGCGTCCTTCCCTTATGCTTCCAAGAAACCCAAAGTCACCATGATCAAGTCCGTTGCTGGTTTGGACTGGCCTGAAAAGTGCGGGATAGCCACAACTTCCCGATCCGTCAAACTTGGTCGCGCATACCAGTTTAGAGATAGAATACCGTCAAGGGTGTTGATGTTGCCTTGGGGCCTCACTCAGCAAGAACTGGCATAGGAAGGGCCTTAATATACCGTAAAACAGCATCGGGTTGTCTAGATAGGCTGGTGACGGATCCTGTTGCAACGGATGTGGAAACGGGTCATTTAACGGGTCTGCTGTTCGCCTTGCGCCGTAAGCCCGCCTTACGGCAATGTAACGCCGGGGAACTCTGTAGCGGGCGAGATGCTCGAAGTTTGGGTGTATGTTGTAGTAATATGTTCCGAATCGAGCTTCTATTTTGGGACGTGTAAAGTCTAGATGTGATGTTCAGATGTTGCTTTCGCCGTTTCCGCTCTGCATATGATGTGATCTTGTAAAAAATCCTTCGGAGACATATTAAATCATAGGTATGTCTCGGCCCGGAACAGATGTTACCGGGTTGCCTGATCGTGAAACAAGCAAAGACAAGTGGACGGTGCCCATCAAACTGTTATTACACACCTTGACACCTTTCGGTTCATCAACGCCAACAGCAACTCCTTAACTAGTAGGTACGAAGTCTTTCGCCCCAGGCTGACATATGTAAGGAAGGATTACAGGCGTAGGATCCGCAATTAATCCTAGCCCGACTGCCCGTCATGCCCGTACGGTCATCATGGTCTAGGCACCTAACCTAGCTTCTGCCATCAAATAAGGCTACGTGGATCCCGATGAGCTCAGCGTTGCCTTGTCAAGCACGTGGTGAAGGAAGGTATTGAAAGGTAAAAGGTGGTGATCGGCGGCCGACCAGGGATACATAGCGGTACCTATTCACAAAGCCTCATTTTTAGGCCTTTTCATAGTAGACGTAGAACTGTATGATGGTCCCAATAAGTATTCATCCACCTACCATTGGCCATGGTAAATTCAGTTTGTTGAACTCCAGGAGTAAGTACCCAAGCTGGCCGGCCAGGCAATCTAATTGGGGGTCTTGAAGACCGCAAGACTTCTCGCATCCATGACCGAAAAAAGCCGTCTGGCTGCCGGAGTATTTAGCATTTTTGGCCCGCAAGGTGGTACCTTACATGCGCCACTCATATCCGGAAATACGAAGCGCGGCTGCTTCTGGGGACGCCAGATCCAACAGCTTCAGGTTCCGTCCAAGGCTAGGCCCCAGCCAGCCATGCATTCGGTTCCTGCAGGTCTGGTATCTAGCATCCACCTGCAACTTATGTGTGCAGTAACCAACTTGTTGACCTACTCCCCGAGCTTACTATTACTTATCGTGGCGACTCCCTACCTCAGGAGCTGGCTCGCCGTTGCAAAAGAGAGAAAACCTCTTCAATATGTGTTCTACCCGTCTGTGTGTCCCTTCTGCATCCGCTCCCGCTCCCGCTCCCTCTTCACTTCCGGTGCTCGAAGAACAGGGCCATGTCCCATAAGCGGGTATCGTTACTCTCACAGCCAGGCCTCGAAGTGGTGATACCGACGACGCCAGAGCCACCGCCAAAGATCCTCGTCCAGGGGCCTGCCGTCCCCGAGAAGGACTGCTGTCCATCAAGTATCAGTCCGCTACTCGCACGGGGAAGGAATCGACCGAATCTGCAGATCCCGAAGAGCGCGTGGTCTGACTCGCCCGTGTCAGAATACGGCAGTCTATTCCCCCGATCAGCATACTATAGGCAGTCGTATTGGCCGGCAACAAGAGGACCAGCAGGAACAGCAGCAGCAGCAGCGCAGGACGACTCGACGAACAGGTGGCCCTCGTCCAATGGACGCTACAGCCGCGCCGAAAGGCGAACGTTCGCGTTCTTGGGAAGGCGGAAGTTCTGGCTCATCCTGACACCGATCTTCTTGTTGCTAGCCATCAGTCTCGCCGTCGGCCTGGGCGTGGGACTGGGCTTTGAATCTATTGGCGGGACATCGAGCGGGACTTCTTCCAACCAACGCCAAACACCCAGCGAGCCCTCTGATGGCACGGCGGGCGGCTCCGCAGACGTAGCCGCCGAGAGCATGAGCCCGGCAGCGGCAAGACCTACATCGACAGCTGCTTCGCCCACGGAGTCTGTGCTAGTACTGGCCCCGACGCCCATCACGTGCCCGCAGGCGAACGGGACGGCGTACCAGGCATCCGGGAGCGAGCCGGCCTTCCTGGTGCTATGCGACACGACCTACCGCGGCGTCGGCGCATCGTCCTCGTCGTCAGCTACGAGTAGCAGCACCAAGAGCAAAGACACGGAAAGCGTCGAGGAGTGCATCGACGTGTGCGGCGAGGATAGCAGCTGCGCGGGCGCCAGCTGGGGCAAAGCGCAGGGAAAGTTCACCTGCTGGATGGAGGAGTCCCTCCTGGAAGGAAACGGCACCAGAGAAGAGCCGGAGTGGTTTTTTGTGGTTAAACAGGCGCGGCGCAAACAGGAGCTATACTAAAATATTTTTTTGTCATTCTGGGCGTATTATCTCATACCTGCCTCTCCGGGTTTTTTTTTAATGTTCGTCTTCCGGATACCCTTGCTGATCTTCTGGATTCCGTTTTGTACTGTATATACTATGACGAAGGACTTGAATATAAGCACGTAACCCAATAGTGTCTGTAGTATTGCCCATTACTGAGCTCGCTCCTCTCGTGTGTAGAAATCCGACATGGTTGGTTGACTGGCCTTAGATCTAACTGATCTTGGGGCGTAGGTACCTAGGCTGCTAGGTAGTCAGGTTCGTGTAATGCTCCACGAATCGTTGCGATCCATGGATGCTTAACTAGTTGACTCTAGGACCCGATACCTCCGCCGGAGATAAAGTTAGGGGCTAGAGCACCAATTACGTAGCTGGATCTCCAAGGAAGAAGACAGGCTAACTTTTAGTCAATTGCCAGCCAATCGCCAGCCAATCTCATTCCTAACATCCCTAGGTCCACGGGTGTAACCTAAGCTGTATAGCATGAACATCATGCAAAATATTTGTCGCATTCTACAGAAGAGCGTGTAACAGCGATAATAACCTGGGCGCATACCGCGAATTCAACTTACCTCGAGACGTCCGATTTAGGAAGTCTTGAATTGAACCTCGCAACTAACCGTATCGATCTACACGCGCGAATCGAGTCCTTCGGAAGCAGATCTTCGAGCCTTTACGGGTGCCCCATCGCCTCTCGATTTAGTAAGAGAACAGGTACCGTACCTGAGTCTGAGCGCTTCCTGCCTCCAAGATGTCGTCCCAACCCAATGAGCAACCCGAGGAGAAGAAGACCGACCCCTGGGACAAGAATACCCAGAGAAAATTCCACGGGTAAGCCTGTCACGCCTTCGCCTCCTGCCACTCCTGCCGCCAACCGATCTTTCTTCCGTCGACTGGCCGCTGATCCGCTCTTGTCCTGCGCAGCAAGTCCAAAAGCGAGTACTTCGACCCATGCCAAGAGGCTGCCGCGCGAAGCATCCGATGTCTAAATAGGAATGGGGGAGAAAGGGCCATGTGCACGGATTATTTCGAGTGAGTGGTTCTGCCGCCGCTTTCGTAGCGGCGGGGCGAAAGGGATGGGATTCGGGATGAACGGTGGATGCGAAACACTTTGAAGGGGAATTGCTGACAGAAGGGCAGAGCATACCGGGACTGCAAGAAGGAATGGGTAGGTTGATACTGGCAGCGGCTCGTGGCCGAGAGCATACTGACATTTGCCTAGATGAGAAGGATCCAAGAGGAGAAGAAAAAGGCAGGCGGGTGGTTGTTGTAAACGGTGGCCCGTTTGAGTACCTACACATCCATGCCGTATGCATCGCGTCGCATCGCAGCATCGCCACTCAGTGGATTATGCCATTCCCATACAAGCCGAAGTCGTAGGTTGCCCGGAAACCCGGTATCAGGTCGATAAAGTGTCCGTATACTCGGTATATAGGTATACTCACTTCGACATGTTGTCCTGAGGAGCAGCAATAGGCCAAATACAGAAGAGACATGCTGGACAAGATGTATTCTGTCGGTTACTCCAAGAGTCGGGACTTTTTGAGTTTATATGACCCCTCGAACCCGGAATCCTGGGGATACAAGCAATACTAATCCCCTGCCGTGTCCACACACGGTAGCGGGAAGATGGGACTTTACGCATCATGCCTTATGCAAGCAGCCTTCACTCGGCTTAGAGTCGTCCAACTTCATGTTGGTATTATCAGATGAAGCTAACTGCCCACTGTCTCGTATATAATATATAATGTACTACATAGTACTATAATATGCTCATAAGCAAAGTGACTCAGCTGTCTACATACCTATGTGTCAGCTCTCTATCTGCTTGCTGGGTTTATTGACTACCTGCTAAGTATAATCGCCATCGTCTTTGTGGTAGGTATGTAGGGGTCGTGTTTGCAAAAGTTCAGCTACCTACATGTACATACCTAGTATGTAGTAAGTACCTTATTAAGTATATATACATATACATACATGTATGTATTACTCCTGACCGCCTGCCCAGTTGATCCTGCTATAAGGCACAAGACAGCACAAGACAGCACGATACGGCAGGCTAAACCTTACCAAAGAGCCTACCAGACGGCAGAAAGCATGTGGGAAAGGACCCCTCCCTGCCCCTCTCTAGCAGTAAAGTACTTCGTCGACTACCTACCTTAGGTCATTGTTTTTGGTGTCACAATCCATGCCAAAAGAATCCCGTTGTAGGCTGTTCCCCTTTCATCGAGCTGTCGACGAACGTGATTACATCGTGACAACAATCATGAGTCGGCATCAAGTATAAGTATAGGTAGCCAATCGTCTGCTATTCTTGTCCGAAGAAATTCTTTACCGATACGATTTTTCATTATTGACCTTTGGTTCTTTCCTATCCTTTGCTCTGCTTTTCTTCTCTTCTCTTTTCTTCCATTCCTTGCCGTAAAACCTCAGCTGGTTCTGCTTCTCTAACCCGGCACCACGGTTCTCAACAACTACTTATCATCGCCATAGCAGCATCTCTTCATCTTTCGGGCCTCCAGGCAAACCGGGTGCTCTCTGTTTCTCGTTACTGGCCAGAGCAGTCTTGCTCAACAAGAAGCTTATGGCATCATCAGTCATCATGGCCGGGAAGGACCGTCGTAAGCCGACTATTCAGGTCCCTCCAATCCTGCCGCAACCTATGCCCAGCCAGAAGTGCGATGCAACCTTACAGACCGTCTGGCATGAGCAAAACTGGCCTCTCGTTCTCAACCTGGCCAAGCAGCGTTATAAGGCTACCAAGGATCCGTATTATCTGGTGAGTAGAGTGCCGAGTACTTGCTGAAGTGCCTAGGGACCCCTTGGCCCTGACCCTCTGCCCGTCTCGATTACCATCTAGCTGTGATGCAGCTTTCCCGTGACAGCCTTTTTCTTCTATCCTCCAGGGATACCAGCTTCTGGTATCGACATGGGCGAGGAAAGAAAATCCTGCTTCAGCCTAGTTTGGTCGTCATATGGAACTAGGGGTGCATACACTTTGCGCCGGATCTAGCCATTACACCATACAAAGCTCGACCTGGCCACATCTCGGTAGATATACCAGATATCTTCGCGCTTGACTCGAATATACCAATGGATACTACTGATGACTAACAACTTTTGGTTCGCAGGCGGTCGAGTATGTTGCTAAATCGTTTGGTGACAATCCCTTAGACCGGGTAGCCGGGCGAGATGCGGTCCTCAAGCTCGTTGCCGATAGCACGGGCGTCGTTAAAGACGCTGATACTCTAGATCTCTACGAGTTCGCCTGTTCTGATGCAAGAATGGACTACCCGGAAACTATCGGTGTTCTCCGTTCACGATTAGTCAAAGCTGTGCCAAAGGACTGGTCGTCTTCACATCGCTGCTTGTTGGCATGCATTTACCACTCGGATTGGCAGCATGCCCAAGAGGTAATATACTATCACTGCAAACGTTGTAGCAACACATTCTAACTGGCTAGATCACCGCATCGATGGACAAGAACTTTCCAGGGGACAAGAACAATCGCGTCCAGAACATCTTTGCGGCTTATATGTACTCTGTAAGAAATCCGATGACTGCTTGCTTCATACCGCCTCGTCTCACAACGAATTATAGCAATCACCGGCCTGTCCTGCGAAATCGCATGAATTACTTGCCAAGCTTGCGAAACTAAAGGCCGACAAGGAGTTCGAGTCACGAGATCTGGTGAGTGGCTGGAGCTGGTACCGTGTTGTACTTTTCTGATTTCTTTCAATAGTTCGCACCGGCCGGTGCGTCTCTGGGCACCCGGATCAGTGCCCAAGAAACATGGCTTTGGTTGGCACTTCAATCTACTCCTCAGACCAGTCCCAAGGACACAATAGCCGCAATTCAGAAATATGCAATCAAACTGCTGGAGTACGGACTCAACGATATATTCATCTCAGCGATACGGGAGCTGCAGAAGCTTGAGGCTTGGGGTGAACTTTACCAGATCTGTACGCAGGTCCTTGAAAGAGCCATCAGCATAGGCCAAAAAGAAGCAGACCATATCGACGAGGTAAAAGCCCAGTTGGCGCAACAGCGGCATGCGGAAAACAAGAAAAAACTTTCCGGGAAGAAATCTCTGGGAGGCGACGGCGAGTCCGCCCAAGCCCCAGCTGATACCCCTGATCGAACAAATGATGACAAGGAGGATGCAATAAAGCTCCAGGATGCCCTCGACTGGCTGGTATTAGAACGAAGCATGGTAGACAATGCATATCTCAGCCTGGGTGCGGATCCAGTTGTTTGGAGTGCACTCATTAATAGTGTTTCAAAGAAGGAGAATTTTAGCCAGTAAGTTTTTCGCTATACCACGTGGTTGGTTCTGAGACGGTTTGACGCTTACGTTGTTCAGGTCTTTGAAACAAACACGGAAGTACTTAGACAAACTCATGAAGGCTTTCAGGCGATCCGGGGAAGCTAAGGATCTCGATCACGGTCGCTACGACAGAGCTGTACTCCGTATCTTATTCTTACGAGATGCCCAATCGGCCCCGTCTGAAGCTGTCTCCAACACACGTATCCAGCATCTTATTATCTACATCACAAAGAACTACTGGGATGTTTCCTGCTTCGACAGCATCAAGGTGTTCGTAGAGACGCTGAACCACGAGGAGGTCAGGATATTCTTTGATGAGCTCACCAAGGAAACGATGAAGGTTAGATCAATTTACCCCATCATCCATTCTAAGATATGGAACGGCTTACACAGACCAGGTCAAGGATTTACACAAGTCTCTTGCACTCGTTACTATCTCACTGAAAATTCGGTACCTATTGGCTGCATCCAGCAAGAACGCGACGAATTGCAAATGCTGTGACTTGAAGCTCAGGAAGGATTCCGTTTGTTATTCATGCTACACGACAATTGCCGAATCGGCCCTTCAATATTACAAGGGAGCTATTTACAACCTGGCGTTTCGTGAAAAGGTTCTCCCTACGAAGAACGGAGATCCTCTTTCGGAGTTTGCTATCATCGGGGCGCTCAGTCTGCTCCAACTCGCAAGAATAAGCATGTACCGAGACAAGGAAAAGTCGCCACTCTATTCGGCCGACATTCAATACATATTCCAGGCAATCGCCTGGTTAGACTCTTATCTGACAGCCTGGCCAAAGAACGACCCCCTTCGCATGCTCCTCATCAAGCTATATCTCCTGATAGGATGCGTGTCTCGAGCCCAGACCCTCTGGGACAAGTTTGACGTCAAAAACGTGATACTTGAACCCCTAGGTTCCCTATTTTTCGATCGTATATCTTCGATAGCACCCGGGATTTTCCCCAATGGTACATCCGTCTCGTCCAACCCAATGGATAAATTCATCAATTATTACAACATGGCAATCCGACGCAACATTCCCAAGCAAACAGTCGATGCCTTCAAACATCGGAACTGGGAGAGTATTCCATCCATGGCAACATTCACCAATGATCTCCAACGAAGCTGTAGTCTGGTCATGGCTGTCGTCGAGAAGCACCGAGGGATGCGGCTAAGGACCGGGAGGAGCACAGAGGCCATTAGAGATAATCCCTTGATTTGCCATCTTACCCTTGACCACACGCTCCGAGATAATACCGACTACTCGTATCTACCTAACTTTGGCGGCAAGGACTCGGTACCTACCCAGGTTCTCGTTAGTCACGGACCCTCCCTATCTAGCGCGCGTGCTCACTTATCCTGGCTGGCCGAGGAGTTCGTCGACTTCGTCAGTGCTGTGCCCAATCGAGACCATAAACCGTCCAAACCATCATCGGCCGTGTCCATCGACCATAAGTACGCTAATGACCAATGTACTCGTATTGGTTGCATGATCGAAGAGGCCTTTACGGAGAATAGCGACCTCACAGGCCCGGAGGTCCACTACTACCGCATCGTTTTGAACCTCACGAAACTCACTTCGGATGTCTTTGCGCTCTACACGCTCTACGCTGTGTCTGAGTCGAAGTCGGAAGGTCGAGCTATGATCGAGGAGTCTATCAAGAACATCTTGGCCGAACTGAAAGAGCAGTCCGACCACTTCCTGGACGTACCGGCGAACTACCCCTCCAAGATCCGTGCTTTCCACGGATTCGTTGCTCTGCATGCTATGGGGATGCTGCGCGAATCGGCCCTCGTCATCAAGCTGACCGCAAGCTTTGTCACTGCGGCCTTGGATAAGATGAAGGCGCTAGAGAAAAGCGGGCGGTCGAACCACAACGAGTTCACATGGACCAGCAACCAACTCAAGACCCTGACCAGCGAAGCCGTGGCGGCGGAGAAGCAGATCGAGAAGCGCATCAAATCCCTCAGGGAGCTCGTCCAAGGCGGCGGGTGGATCGAGCGACTGCACGCCTGGACGTTCTTCGATAGTACGGAGTTCACCCTCCTGGGGTCGGCCGAGATCTCGCAAGAGCAAACAGACTTCAGGAAGCGGATGGCAACCGGCCTCAAAGAGGCGATCGGCGGCCAGTCCGGCTTCGAGGACTGGGCCGGCAGGGTCGTCGAATCCTGGCAGGATCTTATCAATGGCTGGAGTGCTGTCAAGCTTGGCTAAAGGCAAAGGAAAGGAAAGGAAAAGGGGTTCATGAGCGACCGCCTTGTCTGCTGATTATCTTAGGTTCTAGACGCAAGGCAAGAGCTTGTTGAGCTTCTACCTTACTCATTCATTTCTTGCTGCTGTCAAGAAGACGTTGATGACCAAGCCAAGATATGCGATCGGGTGTAAAGGTTCTTGATGAGGCATGAGGATACAGGGGAGAAAGAAGGAGAGAAAACAGCTCAGCTTTGGCATAGACAGAGAGATGAAGGAGGGAAAAGGGCAACACGAGAGCAGGAGCAAAGCAACGCTGAGCGGGACTAGCATTATATCATACAAAGCGAATGCTTCGCTTCGAGCTGCTATGAAGTAGGAGCTTGAATATTAATTACTTCTTGTTACTTGCAAACGACCATTAGTGAACCATCGATTATAACCCCCATCTTCCTTATGCTATAAGCAACCCGACGTTGGTAGTTGTCACGGCGTTGTCCAGACCACTATACCACTGGGCCACCATGCCCCCAAGGAATATAAAATTACAAGCTGTACTTCGTGCTTGTAATTCTGATAGTGTTGGGTATATATGGGCTGCCTGATCACCCCCCTCTCTTCCCCTCTCGAGCTTTTATTTGTTTTCTTCTCTCTTGATGACATAAACTGATGACATACACCTTGGGAATATTTCATCATTCTTTAGGTTCTGGAGAATGCTGTTTTTCTAGTCATAGTTTAATTACTTATAAACTATAGTATATAAGGTCTTCAAGTTTCTCTTAACTCCTGATTATTTCATGGGGTTCTTCATATGCACGCCAGGAACCCCACCCGGGGGTCGGGGCCGGGGCAAAAGTCCCACCTTTCACGCCGCTCCAAGCAGGCACTGCGGGTCATACCTTATTTATGTCCCATCATTCATGTAACAGGAACCATATGCCACTCAGCAAGTCTAAACTTTGCACCTTCAACATTCCGTGGATAAAAAGGTGGCGGGTTGTTCTTGAATTTGGTTACCGTTCAAGGCTTGTTTTATATCGACAAGACCAATTGACTCGTTTTATACCCTAGAAGCGACAGTGCGACGTCACCATGAAGCTGCTTGAGCTATCCGTGCTGCTGCTCGGGAGCTCCCGAGCTCTGGCATCCAAGCTTCAGAAGCCTATTGGCGCTGGTGTGTCACCGCCCACACCACCACCACCACCACCATCATCATCACTCTACAGCAACAACAACGCTGGCGAAGGTGATGATGCGCCCCCATACCGTGAGAGCCTCGTCTCACTCCACAAGTCCCTGATCGACATCGAATCCATATCGTTTAACGAGTACGACGTGGGTCGGTTCCTCGTCGACTACCTCACCGAGCGCGGCTTCGTGACCGAGCTCCAGTTCCTCCCGTCTCTCAATTCTACCTCTATTACGGTTACGAACAATGACGAAAAGCCGCGCTTCAACGTGCTCGCCTGGCCCGGACCGGCGGCTGGAAGAGGTAAAAGAAACCATCACTACCACGACCACCCCCCACGACCGAAAGTCCTCGTGACGAGCCACATCGACACGGTGCCGCCGTACATCCCATACTCGGTCTCGGACTCATCAGACACGTCGCTCGGTCTCGGATCTGACAGTGTGATTGCGGGCCGCGGCAGCGTCGACGCCAAGGCCAGCGTCGCGGCGCAGATTGTAGCTGTTTTATCTCTCTTGGAAGACGCCGAGCAGCAGGTGGAGAACCCGCAGGACCTCATGCTGTTGTACGTGGTGGGCGAGGAGCGGAACGGCGACGGGATGCGGTTCTTCAGCGACAGTGTCAACAGCAACAACACCACCACCAACAAGAACTCGAACAGAGGCGACGAAGAGGAGCAGGAAGGAGAAGAACTTGCCACCCCGCTCAGCTTCGACTTCAGCAGCGTCCAGGCGGCCATCTTCGGCGAGCCGACCGAGGGCAAGCTCGCGTGCGGGCACAAGGGCTTCTTCGGGTGCGAGGTGCGGGCGCGCGGGCGCGCGGGCCACAGCGGGTACCCGTGGCTGGGCCAGAGCGCGACGGAGGCGCTGATGCGGGGGCTCGTGGCGGTCCTGGACGCGGACCTGGGGTCGAGCGCCGACTTCGGCAACACGACCATCAACGTCGGCACGCTGGCCGGCGGCGCGGCGCCCAACGTCATCGCCGAGGCGGCCTCGGCCCAGATCGCCGGCCGCGTGGCCATCGGGCCCGAGGACGACGGCGGCCGCGTCGTGGCCGAGCGCCTGGTCGACGTGCTGCGCGCGGTGTACCCGGAGGACCCGCAGGCGTTCGAGACCGAGTGTCGGAATGGGTATGGCGTGGTCCGGTGCGATTGCGAGGTTGATGGTGAGTTGTTATGTTACGTTGGTGGATGGAGCTACGTTGATTCTCCTGTTAATTTGGGTCGGGACCTTTGAGAGGGGCAGTCGCTGGACTAAGCAACTAACATGCAATTCGCGCGCAGGCTTCGAGACCATCACAGTCAACTACGGTACGGACGTGCCCAATCTGAAGGGCAACCACACGAGGTACCTGTACGGGCCGGGGTCGATCTTGGTGGCGCACGGCCCGGACGAGGCCATCAAGCTCAGGGACTTGGAAAGGGCCGTCGAGGACTATAAGAAGCTCATCCTGCACGCGCTGAAGAGCTGAGTACTTGCTGCGCGAGTAGGCAGGTAGGTACCTAGGTAGGTAGGTACCTAGGTAGGTAGGTGGTTGGAGCCGGTAAGGTAAGCTCTGGTGGGCGAGATCACGAGTGGGCGAAAGCAAGCGAGCGAGCCGGTTGAATATATTTGACTGTTTGTATTTGTATATTTGCATCCCCTACATACATACACGCGCCAAATACTTGATGATACGTCTTGTAGTACGTTGTTTTGCCCGCCCGTCTAACCTTACTCTCGTCCATCGACGCTTCTTTCTATGCCCCCCCTTAAGAACAACCTATGTCCAGGAGAAAGGCCGGCCCCTAGTGACGCCAATCGATATGCTCGCGATCTACCGATCTCAGGCATTCGAATCCCCCACCAGAGCCGCCCACGCCTCGGGCATGACAGCCCGGAAATCGAACTGGCCGTCCTCGCCCTTGACCACGACGCCCTTCTCGGTGACAACGGCGTCGATCAGCTCGGCGGGCGTGACGTCAAAGGCCGGGTTCCAGACGTCGATGCCCTGGTGGGCGATGGCGACGCGCTCGGACCGGCTGGTGTCGACCTTGCCGTCGGCGCCCACAACGGCGCCGGTGATCTGGGTCAGCTCGGCGGCGGGGCGCTCCTCGATGCGGATGCCGGCGCCGGACGCGGTGCGCAGGTCGACGCTGGTGGTGGGGGCGGCGACGACGAAGCGCAGGCCGTGGTGGCGGGCCAGCACGGCCAGCGCGTACGTGCCGATCTTGTTGGCCGTGTCGCCGTTGCGCGCCACGCGGTCGGCGCCGACCACCACGGCCGCGAGCCGCAGCGCGTCCCGCCGCGTCGCGAACAGCGCCCCCGCCATCGAGTCCGCCACCAGCGTGCCCGGGATGCCCTCGTGCGCCAGCTCGAACGCCGTCAGCCGGCTGCCCTGGTTGTACGGCCGCGTCTCCGTGCAGAACGCCCGCCGCAGCCGCCCCGCCGCGTGCAGGCTCCGGATCACCCCCAGCGCCGTCCCGTGGCCCGACGTCGCGAGCGAGCCCGTGTTGCAGTGCGTCAGGACCGAGATCGATTCCGGTTCCGGTTGCTCAGAGTTGCCGTCGAGGACGGGGAGGGGGGGAAACGAGGGTGCGTGGGCGAGGATCCACCGGCTGCCGTGCTCGCCGATCGCCACGTTCGTCTCCCGGTCCTTGCGGAAGATCGCCTCGGCGGCGCCCACGTAGGCCGCGATGATGGCGGCGCGGTCGGCGTCCGGCCCGGCCCCGGCCTCGCGGATCACGACCTTCAGGTGCGCGATGGCGTTGCTGAGGTCCACGGCCGTGGGGCGCGACTGCTTGAGGTAGTCTAGCCGCGTGTCGATGTACGATATCGTCTCCGCGGCCGACGATGCTTCTGCGAGTCGTGTCAGAAGAAAGACAGACGCGAAGTGATGCAATGCGTTGGCGGGATAAATGGCCCTACTCACTGCAACTTCCGTTGTGCAATTCCACGCCGTGCGCCAGTGCCGCGACTATTGCGATTGCGGGCGCTCCTGTGATGTTGCGTATGATCGTCAGAGTGAGAGCTCAGTTGAAGGGCAGCAGCTGGACCTACCCCGGACTCTCATGGACTTGATGCAGTCAAAGGCCTCCTCGCTCGTCGAGACCTCATCGTAGTGGTGCTCGTGCGGTAGTCTGAGCTGGTCCAGGACTTCCAGCTTGCCCCGCGAGTACCGGATGGCTTGGAGGCCAGACATGGTCCGTACGTAGGTAAGTAAGTATGTGTCTGTAGACAACTGCTGTAGTATATCTTCTTTATGATTGAGTGACGGCTACCTACTTAGTACCTACCGGTAAAGCTTCTCGCAGCCAGTGCAAACTCCCAATGTATATCGATCGACCTTCATACGCACATGCAATTATTCGCCTCGTCGCAAAAGATTTGCCCCGCCGCCATCGGATACTTGCCCAAGTGTGCCCAAGTGTTAACGTAGGTTTAAGCTTGCTTATACCGTAGTGAAACGAAGGGTTATTGTGTCGCTTTTTTTTCTATGGGAGTTGGGTGGAGTCGGCTGTCCCAAATAGGAAAGTAACTCAATATGCGCATAGCGGCCCGTGCACGCCTAAAGCGGCTAGTGCCGGTACGGGCTAGGCTTTAACGGGCTAGCTTAGCGTCTGTTTTAAGCTATAAATGGCCCGCGCTAGGCCCAATACAGCTAGCCTATGGCCCAACCCAAACCGTAAATGGCTAGCTTCTGACGTAGTGCCACTTAATTGGAGCTGGCCCTGCTATTACCTACTTACCTGCTGCAATCCTAGCCCGCTGATTGGGTGCACCTTTAGTTTATGTGGGTCACCGACCTGTAATTGCTGCCACCTACCTACCTGCTGCCACCTACCTACTTGCTGCCACTTATAGTTGCGAAGGGTCTTACATATTAGCGGTTCCATAATACCCATAACTTGCCAAATAGCGTTAATATATACATTTCCTATTAATTTATATGCGAAATAACATGACTTAAATATTAATTTTTTAATTATTTTCTTTCGCTTTTATAATACTGATTTATACGATGTTATTACGAATACGTTAAAGATAATAAGAAATCTTCGGGCACTTTATTTTAAGCTTTTTCGATGGCCTTTCGAAGTTGATTTATATTTAAACATTATATATCGTACTTAAATTCGAGGTAGCTTTTTATTTAAAACCATACGTTTTCGATAGAATTAAGGTCCGGGCTATATGGGGGCCATTTTAAAGTATATATATCCAGGTCGTCGAGATTTTCGAAGATATATTGTGTTATATGGGTTTTAAAACCGTCTTATTAAAAAAGAGGTTCGTTTAAAAAGCGTCCCATAAATTCCTTAACCTTAGAAAATATACGCGCGTTATATTTAGTAAAGTTAATACTTTTTTCGTTTTTGGGCCATATATAAATTGGCCCTTTTGTTTTTTTTCGAAAATAATTCCATATCATTTAGCCGTAAAAATCCTACGTACGTAAATATTCGAAGAATTTCGGTCTTTTAAGGTTATAATAGGTAATTCATTAGCGATAATAAGGCTTTATAATTGCGTAGCACTTATTAAATCATATAAGTTTCCGTTTTACGAAAGCCTTTAAAAACGGCTAAGCTTAAAGCTATTTCTTATAACATTTAGCCTTAAATTGCTTATTAAAACGGTTTATAAGGAGCTTTATACGACCGCGAATCTTCCGATAAAAACCGAGGTTTTTAAGGATACGATTAATTACCGTTTTCGAATAATATTCGAGGCCCGGAATTAAAAATTAAAGGTTCCTTTAAAAAATAATACGTTGCTATTTATATTTTAAAAAGTATAAAAATTGCTAAATCATATTGGTAAGAATTAATTTATATGGCTTTTAAGCGCGGCCTTTCTTAAACGTTAAAGGGGTATTTAACGCGTATTAAACCTGCCTTATCGAAGCATTTACTTTTTACGAAATTTCCAGAATTGTTCATTCCGGAAAGTGCTTTTTAAGTACTTATATTTCGTGCTTTTTATTACGGGAAAGTTTCCGGCTTCGAGGGGCCCTAAAAAGAGTATTGGAAGCTTTGTTTTAACGCATTTAAAAAGGGAATAAAAGTATAGGTTTTAAGCTTTTCGGCTGTTATTAGCATTCTTAAAGCCCTTTAGCGCTTGTAATTATAAGTAACGTAATAATTAAGCGTTACTTTCGAATAAGATTTAATTATACGCTTATATGTATTTTATATAGCGTTATAATAGCCGGCGTTAATGGTATATTTTTAAATAGTATAGGCTAAAAGCTTGCGATATTCGGCAGGTCGCGTTGTATTGTTTTGATGTAGATTTCTATACAAAACAGTAGGGTATTTACATTTTAACCCATTGTGGCAGATAGTGGGTGTTGTGGAACCGCTAATATGTAAGACCCTTCGCAACTGTACCTACCTGCTGCAATCCCGGCCCGCTGATTGGGTGCATCCTTAGTTTATGTGGGTCGCCGACCTGGAATTGCTGGCACCTATAATTGCACCTGCAATTGCACCTACTGTTGCACCTAGCTGTTGCAAGCCACTTAGCTTACGTAAGCGGCCGAACTGCTGCTGCCACCTACCTACCTACTGCCACCTACCTACCTGCTGCCACTTACCTACCTACTGCCACCTACCTACCTGCTGCCACTTACCTACCTGCTGCCACCTACCTGCTGCCACCTACCTGTTGCAAGCCACTTAGCTTACGTAAGCGGCCGAACTGCTGCTGCCACCTACCTACCTACTGCCACTTACCTACCTACTGCCACTTACCTACCTACTGCCACCTACCTACCTGTTGCCACCTACCTACCTGCTGCTACCTACCTACCTGCTGCAATCCCGGCCCGCTGATTGGGTGCATCCTTAGTTTATGTGGGTCGCCGACCTGGAATTGCTGGCACCTATAATTACACCTGCAATTGCACCTATTGTTACATTTAGCTGTTGCAAGCCACTTAGCTTACGTAAGCGGCCGAACTGCTGCTGCAACCTACCTACCTACTGCCACCTACTTACCTACTGCCATTTACCTACCTACTGCCACTTACCTACTTATTGCTACCTACCTACCTAATGCCACCTACCTACCTATTGCCACCTACCTACCTACTGCCACCTACCTACCTACTGCCACCTACCTACCTACTACTACTTACCTACCTGCTGCTACCTACCTACCTGCTGCCACTTACCTACTTGCTGCAATACTGGCCCGCTAATTAGGTGCATCCTTAGTTTATATGGATCGCCGACCTGTAATTGCTGCCACTTATAATTGCACTTATTATTGCACCTACTATTGCAAGCCACCTAGCGGATAGTAGCCACCTAGCGAATTACGTAAGCTAAGTGGCTGCCACCAGCTAGGGGCTTGCAACAACTAAGGGGCTTGTAATATCTAAATGGCTTGCAACAATAGGTGCAGTTATAGGTGCCAGCAGCTATTAATACTAATACAGGTAAGTAACCCATATATATAAAAAATGCACCCAATCGGAAGGCTAAGTGGCAGCAGGTAGGTAGCAGCAGGTAGGTAGCAACAGGTAGGTAGCAGCAGGTAGGTATTAAGTGGCAGCAGATAGGTAGCAGCAGGTAGGTGGCAGCAGGTAGGTAGGTAGCAGCAGCAGTTCGGCCGCTTACGTAAGCTAAGTGGCTTGCAACAGATAGGTAGCAGCAAATAGGTGGCAGCAGGTAGGTAGGTAGCAACAGCAGTTCGGCCGCTTACGTAAGCTAAATGGCTTGCAACAGGTAGGTAGCAGCAAATAAGTGGCAGCAAGTAGGTAGTATAAGGCACCTAGCTTACGTAAGCCACCTAGGCTATAGGGGCCATGATTGGGTGGATTATACGGAATTACGGGTCCAGGTACGTAAGCTATGGGCTGCAATTGGGTACATCGTACGGAATTACAGGTCTGCCGGAATGGAAAAGCCCCCCCTCCCCCCCCCCCGAAAGAGGGGGGAAAGGGGGGTTGGAAGGGAAGGGGGGGCCGTTGGCAACTGGCACTGGAAGCTTTTGGGCACCTGGCACCTGGCGCTGCAAGTAGGTAGGTGGCAGCAGCAGCTAGGCTGCTTACGTAAGCTAGAGGGCTTGCAACAGCTAGGGGGCTTGCAACAGCTAGGTGGTTTGGAACAGCTAGGTATAATTACAGCTAGATGCAATTATAGGTACAATTATAGGTGCCAGCAGCTACTAGTACTAATACAGGTAGGTGACCCATATAACTAAAGGATGCACCCAATCGGAGGGCTCGAACTGTGGCAGCAGGTAGGTAGCAGCAGGTAGGTAGGTAGCAGCAGGTAAGTAAGTGGCAGTAGGTAGGTAGGTGGCAGCAGGTAGGTAGGTGGCAGCTGGTAGGTAAGTGGCAGTAGGTAGGTGGCAGCAGGTAGGTGGCAGTAAGTAGGTGGTATAAGGCACCTAGCTTACGTAAGCCACCTAGGCTGTAGGGGCCGTGATTGGGTGTATTATACGGAATTACGGGTCCAGGTACGTAAGCTGTGGGCTGCAATTGGGTGCATCGTACGGAATTACGGGTCTGCCGGAGTGGAAAAGCCCCCCCTCCCCCCCCC